>PVJI01011259.1:0-56837 GCA_004026765.1 Micronycteris hirsuta
GACACCAGCAGCCATCAGGTGGTCATTAGCAGAGCTGGTCTGAGTATGTCAGAGAGATGGGAAGGGCCCTGGGTCCTGGGTGCAGCTCTGTAGCTGTCTCCAATCCTCCCCCCAAACTTCTTGTGATTTATCCATCCAGAAATGCTTGTTGAGCTCCTACCATGTGGGGACTCAGCAGGGAACAGAAGAGGGAGCATTTCAGCCCTCCGGAAGCTGGCATTGCTTTGGAGGAAAATAGTGCACAGCTCAGTAAATACATATTGTATGTCAGGTGATGGTAAGTAAATCAGGGAATGGAGTCATAGGTGTCTTTGGGGGGAGACGGAAGGAGATTCAATTTCAAATAAGAAGAGTAGAGAATACCTCACTGAGAAAGTAACAGGTGAAGGAGGTGAGGGAGCAGGTCATGCAGGTCAGAAATCTGAGGAAAGGGCATCCATGCAAAGGTCCTGAGGTAGAAATGCACCTGGTGTGTTCAAGGACATCCTAGGTTCAGCTTGGCTGGAGCAAAGCGAGCAAAGAGGGGAGTGTTAGGAGGTAAGGTCAGAGAGGAAATGAGGGCCAGGCGGTGTGCCACCTTGCAGGCCACCGTAAGGACTTGGAAGAGGAGAGCCCATCTGAAACAGCTCTCATGGCATCGCTCTGGACACCCTGCTGGAAAGAGACTGCGGTCTTCGGGCGGTTTGGACCAAGGTGGGGGCAGTGGGTGTGAGCAGGGACTGGATTCTTTTTTTTTTTTTTTTAAGATTTAATCTTTATTTATTTTTAGAGAGAGGGGAAGGGAGGGAGATAGAGAGGGAGAGAAACAGCCATATATGGTTGTGTCTCACATGGCCCTCACGGGGACCTGACCTGCAACCCAGGCATGTGCCCTGACTGGGAATCGAACCGGGACCCTTTGGTTCCCAGCCTGCGCTCAATCCACTGAGCTACACCAGCCACGGTGGGACTGGATTGTTTATACGTTTTGAAGATAGAGCCAACAGGTCTCGTGCAAACATTCCATGTCAGGTTCACAGAGCCGAGTCCAGAATACCTGCAAGAGTTGGCAGAGTCAGCGGGAGGATGGAGCTGCCGTATACTGCTCGATGAGGATGACCGTGGCAGCAAAGGGTTTTGAAGGAAGATCAGGAGTTCATCTTGCTATGTCTGTGAGGAACCTGGGTGGAGACAGCGAGCAGAGCCTTGGCCCTGAGCCTGGATTTGCGGGAGGGGGTCGGGTTGGGCTGTCCATTTGGGCGTCCGCAGCGTGAACAGGACATTTGGAGCCGTGAGAGAGAAGGGTGCCACCTAAGGTGTGAGTGCAGGTAGGAGAGAAAGGGGGCTCAAGGACCGTGCCCTGGAGCACGCCAAGTTCAAGAAGTGGGAATATTGAGCAGGAAGCAGCAGTGGGAACTGAGAAGGAGCTGCTGGTGAGATAAGAGAAAAACCAGGAGAGTGTGGTGTCCTACACACAGGAAGAAAGACTATCAAGAAGAGGGAGTGATGGCAGTGTCCGGTGTGCTGAGCGGTCAAGGCCAATGAGGCCTGAGAACTGACCATTGCATTTAGTCCCAGGGAGGTCACTGGTGGCCTGGACAAGAGCAGTGGACAGATGGGTTCCAGAAAGCCTGGGGGGAGTGGAACTGGACCCCAGTGAACACAACTCTGAGTAATTTTATTGTCAAAATGGAAGAAATGAGTTTATCGTTAGGGGTGGAAGTGGAATCAAGGAAGACTTTGTTTACTTATTTGTTAGCTTGCTTGCTTATTTGTTTGTTTTTTATTTTTAAAATATATTTTACTGATTATGCTATTACAGTTGTCCCATTTTTTTCTCCCCTTCATTCCCCTCTGCCTTGACCCGCCCCCAGCATTCCCCCTCTCTTTGTTCATGTCCATGGGTCATACCTCTAATTTCTTTCGCTTCTCCATTTCCTATGCTATTAACCTCCCTCTGTCTATTTTGTAACTACAATTTATGCTCTTTATTCTCTGTACCCTTTCCCCCATTCTCTCCCCTCCCTCCTGATAACCCTCCATGTGATTTCTATTTCTGTGATTCTGTTCCTGTTCTAGTTGTCTGCTTAGTTTGTTTTTGTCTTTTTAGGTTTGGTTGTTGATAGTTGTGAGTTTGTTGTCATTTTATTGTTCATAGTTTTTGATCTTCTTTTCCTTAGATAAGTATCTTTAACATTTCATATAATAAGGGCTTGGTGGTCATGAACTCCTTTAACTTGACCTTATCTGGGAAGCACTTTATCTGCCCTTCCATTCTAAATGATAGCTTTGCTGGATAGAGTCATCTTGGGTGTAGGTCTTTGCCTTCCATGACTTTGAATATTTCTTTCCAGCCCCTTCTTGCCTGTAAAGTTTCTTTTCAGAAATCAGCTTGATAGTCTGATGGGAACTCCTTTGTAGGCAACTGTCTCCTTGTCTCTAGCTGCTTTTAAGATTGTCTCCTTATCTTTAATCTTGGCTAATGTAATTATGAGTGCCTTGGTGTGTTCTTCCTTGAATCCAACTTCTTTGGGACTCTCTGAGCTTCCTGGACTTCCTGAAAGTCTATTTCCTTTGCCAGATTGGGAAAGTTCTCCTTCATTATTTTTTCAACTAAGTTTTCAATTTCTTCCTCTTCTCCTTCTAGCATGCTTATGATTCAGATGTTGGAATGTTTAAAGTTGTCCCAAAGGTTCCTAAGCCTCTCCTCATCTTTTTTGAATTCTTGTTTCTTCATTATGTTCTGGTTAAATGTTTATTTCTTACTTCTGCTCCAAATTGCTGATTTGAGTCCCAGTTTCCTTCCCTTTACTGTTGGTTCCCTGTATATTTTTCTTTATTTTATTTTGCATTACCTTTACTATTTCCTCTATTTTGTGACCATACTCAACCATTTCTGTAAGCATCCTGATTACCAATATTTTGAAGTCTGCATATGATAGGTTGGCTATCTCCTCATTGCTTCATTGTATTTTTGGAGCTTTGATCTGTTCTTTCATTTGGGCCATATTTATTTGTCTTGGTAGGCCTGTTACCTAGTATGGGGTGGAGCCTTAGGTATTTGCCAGGGTAGGGCAACCCACACCACTGCCTTGTGGCACTGTATGTGGGGGAGGGGTCCAAGAGGGAACAATGCCACTTGTTCGGCTCTTGGGTGGCGTTTGATCACTTCCCCTGCTACCCACAAGCAAATTGGGCCCTTCTGGTGCTGATTTCCGGGTGGGTGGGCTTGTGTATGTTCTAGGACCCTGTGGGTCTCTCCAATGTACTCTTCTGTGAGGCTGGGTGTTTCTCCCACCATCTCAGCCCCCACAGGTTTTTTTCAGTCAGAGATTTTGAGGCTCTATTTCCCTGCGCTGGAACCCTGGGTTGCATGGTCTGTCTTGCTCCCCAATTATTCCTCCCAGTTTATCCGCCTGCAAATGTGGGACCACCTGATCAACCAGCTGCCACCTTGCCCTCCCAGTCCTTCAGCTGCTGCCTTGCCACCCATTCTCTCTGCCCTGGCTGCCCATCTCCACCCCTCCTACTGGTCTGAATGAATGTTTCTTCTTTAACAACTTGGTTGTTGGATTTTCATATACTTTGATTTTCTGGCAATTCTGGTTATTTTTTGTTTTTAAATTTGTTGTCTTTCTTTTGGTTGTGGAAGGAGGCAAAGCGTATCTACATATGCCTCCATCCTGGCCGGAAGTCTCTGCTTGCTTGTTTGTTTAGGATAGGAGAAGTAGGGGTGCGTGCGTGTGAGCTGATGGGAATAATCCAGCAGAGCAGGAAAAACCAATGATACCAGGACATCACCAATGTCCTGGAGCAGGTGAGAGGGTGGGACCCTGTGCAACGTAGAAAGGATGGACTTTGATAGGAGCGTGGAGAATCCACCCACATAACAGGAGGGAAGGCAGAATAGAGGGGTCCGGAAAGGGTAGATGGGATGAGGGGAAGTGGGACATGTATGAGGTCTCTTCTTATGGCCTCTGTTTTCTCAGTGACATAGGAACAAGGTCATCAGCTAAGAATAAGCATGACAGAGTGGTGTTGGAGGTTCAAGGAAAAGGCAGAAGGTATGAAACAATGTCTAAGAGAAGGAAAGGCTCTCCATCACTTAGAGCGGTCCCAGTGAGCACAGTGGTGGGATTTACTACAGCCTCATCCAATGTCATGGGTGCGGGTGGGCAGTCGGATTGAACCAGGACTGGGCTTTTAGCAGGTGGACATGAGAATATCAGAACAGAGAAAGGAAGTCAAGGTCGCATTTATGTACAGGAGGGACTGCAATGAGGGCCCACGGACTTCAACACAATGAAAAACAAGGGTGTGAGGAGGCCAGGGGTCAGTGGAAAATGGAAATACCAGTGATCCCACTGGGGTAAAAAAAAGAATGTTGGAATTGAAGTTCTAGAGAGGGGTGGGCAGTAGAGGTGGCTGTGGGGTCAGCAGTGGGCTGCTGGGAACCGAGATATGCAGGGCTACACATGTTGGTGACGGAAAGATCCCGAGGTCAGGGTCACAGCTGTGAGTGGCTGAGGAATGGAGAAGACAAGACCATTAGAGAGAGGAGTTCAAGGTAGCGAAGCCACAGGAAGCCTGTGCTTTCAGCAGAAGGTACATGTGGCTTCAAAGTCCTCCCATCTGGGTCCATGTAGCCTTTTACCATGTGACTTTATTACTCCTCTTAAAAAGGTAGGTATTGTTTTCCAACTCTTTGATTGTGACTTGGCTCGGTGACTTGCTCTGATGGACAGAATGTGGCAGAAGTGCCATTATGTGACTTCTGAGGCTATGCTTTAAGATGCTTTGCAGTTCCTGTTTCTGTCTGAGACAGCCAGGCAATGGAGCCGGTCTGGCCACCCAGAGGGTGAGAGCCCACAGGAGCACGGAGACACCCAGTGCCCACTGCCACACACGGAAGTGAAGCCACCATGGGCCACCCACCTGATGCACAGAATCACAGAATGTCCTTGTGATTTTAAGCCCCTGAGGATGGAAGTTGTGTGTTGGGCAGCAAAGACAGACCCAGGTGGATAGTGAAGTCATCAAGAGTAATTACAAGAGACTGGTAGAGAGTAATACCAAACCAGAGCTGACGTCTAGGTTTGCGAGAAAATGTTTCTCTTCTTTTTAATTTTGGAGCTCTTTTGAGTGAACTACTTTATTGTTTATTGTAAAAAGTGTCCAACGCATACAATTAGGCGTGGAAAAGGGATCTCCACCCTCCCCCAAAAAAGAAAGATCAAATCCCTCAGAGAGCCTTTGTCCTTCATGGATGTCCTCCTACTGCAGAGGGTGGGGAGGCTTCAGGGAGGAGGCGGCCTCTTGGGTAATTCAGGTGGGAGGAGAGGGATCTGACATGGGTGCACCCAACACCCTCTTGCATTTTGGGATGTGACACAGCACAACAGGGCAGCTGAGCAGAACCAAGAAAGGAACCAAGGGCCATTGGTGGCGTTTCCTTTGGTTTGTTTGGTTGGGGTTTGTAGGATGCTGGGGTGGGGGGGCACGGTAAGAAATGCCTGGGAGAGGCCAGGCAAGCAAGAAGAAGCAGAGAATAAAGAGGAAAAGTGACCACCTGGCTGGACAGAATACAGGGTCAAGGCTGGTGGTGAACAGAGAGGCAGGGAAGGAAATGAAACAAGGTGGAAGGAGTGAGGTAGGAGGGTAAGGGGGGAGAAAGTAAGGTGGTGTGGAGGGGGCAGGGGTGAGCTGCCAACTAAGGGTCACTTGTGTCACCCAAACCCCCTCTGATCTGTCTGTGGGATACCCACCAGTTGGGCTTCTATGTCCAGCAAGTGGCCTGGGGTCGGAAGCAGCCTCTGTTGCTATGCAGCCGGGCAGTGTGCTCCAGGATGAGGCCACAGAGAGCTCTCCATGGTCATGGCCCCTCCGTCCCCTCTTGGAAATGAACTTCCTAGTGTCGCAGTTGAAACTGAAAGGTGACAACGACAACCAGGCCGCCTGCCGTCAAGCAGCCCAGCCCTGCCCTGCCTTGCCCTGTCCTGGTTACACAAAACGTAAGGTTTCTGGGATGTTGCGTTTGACATAGGAAAGGAGAAGCTGCAAAAGGGCCGCGTCAGGATTGGATGCCGTGGATGAGACGCAAAAAGGAAGTTGGTGAGATGGGAGAGGAGGGGCCCTCGGGCCAGGCCATGGGTTGACACTGGACAGGGTGTCGGATTAAGGAATCAGAGTCCTAGACAGAGGCAGGGGTAAAATCTCGCGTGCGCCTTACTGATCCTGCGCTCTCTTCCCTCCACGCGGGGAGTGGCTACGGCCCCTGTCTGAAGCCAGTCCTGTGTGCTGGGAAAGAAGTGCCCTGGGTTCATGAGACAAAAGTCAGACAGAAAACAATGTGTATCATATGTTCCACCTGTGTTTAAAAAAAAATTAAACAGCTGTGTGTGTGTGCGTGCCTCCCACCTTTGAAAGGCCCCAGGGACCCTGGGTGTGGCTATCGGGAAGGGGAGACGGCCCACAGAGCTGCCTCCTATTTAGGCCTTAAGCTATAAGCCAGAGAAGGCTTCCCAGCTCACCTCTGGCCCAGCCCAGCTCTCCTGGAGAGAGATCCCCCAGGACTTCAGGCCAAAGGCCTGGTGAAAATCCAGACCCACGGTTCCCAAACCTGAGTGCGTGTCAGAATCACGGGGAGGGCATTTTAAAACCAGAATTTCTGACTCCATAGGTCTGGCATAGGACCCCAGAATCTGCCTCACTGGCAAGTTTCTGGGGGTGTCGATGCTGCTGCTCTAGGGTCCTAACTTTGAGAACCCTTGTTCTAGAGGGTTCCCTTCCCTGCTCCCACCCCAGGGGCTCTCTTCCTTGGCCCAGGGTACCTCCCAGGCCATGACATTGTCCCTTACTGTAGTGATGGGCTTAACGGTCTGTGCCGAGAGCACCCGAAGCATGGGGCCTGTCTCTCTTGGTCACTGCTATGTCCCTGGCACCTCACAGTGCCTGGCATGTCATGGGTACTCCGTACATGTTTGCTCAGTGAACAAGTATATTCTCACCTGGCATGTCCTCTCTGTGTCGTGTGGGCTGCAGAAGCCTAGGGCCGAGCTGGAAAGCCGGTCGAGGACCAGAGGTACTGACTACAGTGCTCGCCTTCGTCATGACCACGGAAGAGCCACTAACGTAGGACTTCATTAATTCCTTTTGTTTCTGGTCCCACTTTCCCCTCCCCTGTGGTGTTTCCTGGGGTCCCTGCAGACACACTTCTTGTGCTTGCATCCTGGGAGGGAGATCCCAAATTAAGACAGGCAACTTGAAACTCTCAAGAACTACACTAAATCATTCCTTTATAGGCTTGTGTATCTCCACTTAATCCTCTCTATAAAGCTGACAGTGGAGGAAAGAGACACTTGCAAGCTTAAATAACACGCCCAATGTCAGTGAAAGGTAGACCTAGGGCTGGGATGCAGGACTGCCTGATTGCAGAGGCTCAGTCCTGATGTGGACCCCCAACCCCCGCCACCCCTGCTCTCCGCACAAAGGCCACGCGTTCCCGGGCCCAAGGCTGGTGTTGTGAATCTGGCTGCCTTTTTGCCTCTCACTTCCACCATCTCTCTGTGGACAGGCTGCCCAAGACGGGAGACCCCACCCAGGAGACTCACGTGATATTCCGAGGAAGGGGATGCTGAAGCACCTCGTCTAAAGTCTTCATTTGCACAGATGAGGAAACTGAGCCTTGAAGGGACAAGTGACAGTTTCTGAGCACGTCGACGTTTATGCTATCTGAGTGGCACTTGGCGGCAGGCCTGTGGGAAAGGTTAGCAGAGCCCCCATTTTACAGAGAAGCAGGTGGAACCTGAGGGACACAGGCAGCAAGCAGGTGCCGGTAGTCGTGGGGAGAATGATAGTGCGCATCACTTGTCAGCTGTGTTTCCTTGCGCCATACGCCCGTGACGTTTTTCCGCATACAAGCCGGCCGCTCGCATCCTCCTCCGAGCCTGAGCACTCAGCATTCTCAGTGGGTGGAGGGGGAACCAAGACTTAGAAAGGCTAGTGATCTGCCTGTGTCTCCAGTGAAGAGCTGGGATTCGAACTTGGCCTGTGTTGGCCCATTGCTAGACTCCAGGCACCAGCCCTGGATTCACTGCAGGCTGGAGGTTCCTCTCAATAAAACCGCTCTGTGGATTTTGGGAGGGAGGCTGGAGGGTTCAGACCGGGCAGAAGAGGGTTCCAAGAGGTCAGAAGCAGAGGGCACAGGGGGCGCCAAAGAGAAGCTGCCACCGCTCTCTGGCTTTGAACAGCCAGATCATTTTGAGGAACACAGGACCCAGGGTACTTGCAATCTTTGAAGGAAAGAAAAAAAGCCTCCTTACTGACCACAAGAACTCCACGCCCTGCATCCGTCCCAACCCCCTCGATTCCCAGCCTGCAATTACTCCACAAGTTCTGAAAACTTCATTGGCACCCACCTTGCTCCACTCAGCTCCACCCCACCCCGCCCTCCCGATCCCTTAAGACAGAGCTCCCCAGGGAGAAGTGCAGTCTAGTGACCAGAAAAAGTCCTTAGAGTGACCTCAGCCTCCAGCAACTGGCCACTGGTGGGCGTTGTGGCCATGCATGGACACCCAACCACACAAAAGGAAGACGTTTGCCCCCCTTCTTGTCTTTCTGAACGACTGAGAACCCCAGAGTCCTGTCTCCATCATTATACAGGAAGCTGAGGACTTCCTCCTACTCTATTGAGACCTTGAACCTTGAAAACAAAGACTCTAAAGGCTCTAGAAACAAAGACTCTGTGGACAAAACTCCTTGACACCAGAGTAAGTGGCCCTTATCTTTTCTGTCTTGTCGGCTTCTGTGGAAGGCAATCTGGCGTGAGTCCATGCGTGCAGTGTGTCTGGGAAGCCCACGGATGCATCTGTAAGGCAATGAGCTGTGTAGCAATACTGAGAATGGGTGGATTTATAAGACTGGGTACTCAGATGTAAAATAGGTTTTTATTTTTGCTTAAAAAGGGAAGCTTTCTTGAATGAGGGGTTGTTAGTCACTGACTAAGAAAGTCTGCCCAGCCCTGGCCAGTGTAGCTCAGTTGGTTGGAGCTTCGTCCCATAACAGGAAGGTTGCGGGTTCGATTCCAGGTCAGGGTACATTCCTAGTCTGTGGGTTTCATGCCCGGTCCCTGGTCTGGGCATGTATAATCCCTGGTCCAGGCTCATGTGGGAGGCAATCAATCGATGAGTCTCTCTTGCAATGATGTTTTTCTCTGTCTCTTTAAAAGCAATGAATAAAATGGCCTTACGTGAGGATAAAAAAAATTACAAAAAAAAAAAAAAAAGTACGTCGGCCCAGTATTAAGGGACAGAAGGCACTTTCTGTAGAAGGCTATTCAAGAAGAATTTACTTGCCAAATTTCCCCATGTAAATGAAACCCGTGCCTGGTGTATGAAGTCAGTGTAGCAAGAGGGAGACATGAATGAGAAAAGACTTTGCAGATGCAGGGATAATTGAGTACCGAGCCCACTTCTTAAGAAGACTAGAACTGAGGATCCTCAAAATCGGACTGTGGGCTGAGTTTGGAGGAGGTGGAAGTCCACCCAGCTGAAGGCAGGGAGCTAGCCAGATGACCTCTTGGGATGCATCTGTTCTGTTCTAGTAACGAAGAGGCAGCAGAAGCGTGCTCCGAGGACAGAGGGGCATGGGGGCTACTTGGGGGGTATCTACTTCAACTGTCCTTCCATACACTCTGGAAGGCCTCAGATTTGCAGAGCTAGCAATTCCCAGGAGTTTGCACGGCCTGCCATCGGGCCGTGTGCCACACTCTGACCAGCAGGCCAGCTCTTGTGCTACTCAGACCGGGGGGCGTTGATGTGCTGCTAAGAGTTCTGAAAAAGAGCCCTGATTTCTAGTCTTGCCAATTTCCGTGTGTAAATATTCCCACTATGGTTGATTTCAAGTTACCAACACGCTGAATGTGGGGTTAAGAAAACACGCACACGATTGGTTCTTATGAGCCAGGCTAAGCCAGTTCCTGCACACCTCCAGGCCTGGTGTCTTTACCCTCACAGCCTGCGTCTCTGCTCAGAGACTCCTAGGCTGGAGGATGTTGGCACTGGAAGGTTCCAGGCTCCAGGACCAGAGCTGACCCCTGGGCAATGGCTTTGGGGCAGACTTTTGCAGCAGATTACAGCCTGGCTGGCAGGTTGGATACCAACATGGTCCTTAAGATTCTCCTCCTGGCCCCAAGCCTGGCCCCTCTCCCTCTGGGATGGCATGTCCTGGAATTACTGCATGGTGCCCGACAAGTTGGAAAAACAGTGGATGCAGTTGGGGGTCAGGGGTATGGAGGTGACTCTCAGTTCAGAATGGCTTCTTATAATTCTGACTCAACATGACTTGACCTTTGCCAAAATTCCCCTCAAAACGGGGCTTAGGGGGTCAGTCTTGCGCCAGTTGCTCTTTGCGCTTCCAAGCTGCTTATTGCTTGCACCGTGAAACCCCCGGGCCCCGAATTGCTGGCTGCCTGGCCGATCTGCCAGCACTGGCAATGGTAGTGGAGATCAGAAATTGTCGATATGGCTTGTTAGTGACTGCCAGTCTGGGTGTCTCCAGAAAGAGGGCTGATTACTCAAGCAAGGGGCAAATCCAGAGATGGAAGAGTGAGCCAGAGGAATGGACTCAGCAGGAAATAACAGCACCCTAGCTGAGGTACCCAACACCCGCCGTGCGCTTAATTTCCAATGGCCAGTGCACAGTGTAAACCTCTGAGCAGGAAACATGCATTAAGCAGAGTGTAGAGGGAAGAGCACCAGAGAATCCAGACTGAAGCTGGGAAATATGATATAGGTACCACCTACGTTATTAATTGGAGTTTAAGTCAAAGCGGCTCAGATTGGTGGCAACACACTGAAAATTTCAAAGCACAGTTCACGCGGGAGGGACTGTCGTGTGCATCACGGTCGAGCAGAGTTCACTTTCTAGATGAACTACGGAGAGATCTGGTGGGCGCACTTGGGGGCAGGGTTCATCAGCCAGAATAGGATTGGTGGCTGGGACATTCCTGGTGGCAACAGGCCTCCGGGAAGGGTCACTGCAGGGAAGGAGTGACCTCATGTTCCGCTAATACTTACGAAGGTCCTGGTAAGTATCATGGGTGGATTTTCTCGTATTTTACCCTACAGTAGCCCTTTGAGGTAACTCTCGCTTTCCCACGTCACGGATAAGGAACCGAGGCTCAGAGGCAGACAAAAACTTCCTCCAGTTCTCACAGCTGTAAGTTACCTGCATCTCCAGTGAGTGATCAGAAAGCATGGAAAAGGAGGGAGAAAAAGCAGGGCTTGGGGAGTTTTCTGAAGGCGAGCTCTCTCATGGTTCTTTTTTGTTCGTGTTTGTTTCAAAATAACCTGGGGTAAAGATATTTCAGCAGAAGTTCAGCTTCCACCTGGATGTTGAGCAATACCTTGTGGCTTGAGGCTGTTCTGAGCTCTTTCTCCCCAGAACCCCCTCTTCTTCTCACCAGGTCACCCCACTCCACCCAGCCTGTGCTTTCCTGTGAATCCTCATGGCTCTCACGAGAGGCCTCCGAGTTACTGTAAACCTGCCTGTGCCCCACCAGGGCCTCTCTGGTGTCCTCATATTAAGGGGTGGGGCTGGCTTCCTAGAATTTCCCTATGGCAGCACTATTGGGGTGTGGGTGGGATGACTTTTGCCCTGTAGCACATTGAACGACAGGAGCATCCCCTAGTCTTTGTGACAACCAAAAGGGATCAAATGCCTACACATTTTCATGTGCCCCCGGCACCCTATGTCACCCCTGCTGGGAATCTTTTCAGCCACCAAAGCCATGCAAATCCATCAGTTAGTTTTTGACTCTCAGCCAGGACTGTTTCTCATCCCATACCCTTCCATGGATTCCAAAGTGCAAGGTCGGTGCTCCGTGGCTGCAGGCAGGAAAGCTGAGTGGTCTCAGGAGTGGGCACAAGACGGATGCGCGCCAAGCTTGGGCTGCAGCTATCCTTCTCACCATGTATGGGTCCTCGTCACTTCAGACTTCTGGGTCACCACCTCTAAAATGGGTAAAAATAATGGTGCCCCTCTGAAGTTCTTTAATGCCAAGTTCGGTGCCAAGTCCGCAGGAAGCACGAGGGAAGCATTGGTGATGAAGAACGTGGGTGAGGTCTCCCTTTATCTGGGTTCTCTATCCACCAGACTTCTCCTTCATGACACTCAGTGCCAAGCAGCTGAATTCACGATTCGTGCACTTATTTGTTTGTTTGCCCTTCTGCTCCCCGTTAAAGTACAGTTTCCATGAGGGCAGAGAGAGGACCAGGTTCCCCTTGGTCATCCTCAGGTCCCAGGGCATGGTACACAGTAGGCACTCAGTAAACAGTTGTCAAATAGTTGAAGATATATAATCACCATCTTGTCTTTGTTGTCCAGAGCCCACTGCACTAATAGCAAAGGAAATACAGAAACTATCTTCCTGGAACTGTGGGAGAAGCCAGGATGAAAAACACCACCACCCCGATGGGCTATGATGAGACCACAGAAGTATACTATGGGGATGCAACCCCATGCAGCAAAGCGGATTTGAGGGCTTTTGGGGCTCAGCTGCTGCCCCCATTATACTCCCTGGTCTTTGTCATCGGCCTGATCGGCAACATCCTGGTGGTCCTAGTCCTTGTACAGTACAAGAGGCTCAAAAGCATGACCAGCATCTACCTCCTGAACCTGGCCATCTCAGACATGCTCTTCCTCCTCACGCTGCCCTTCTGGATTGACTACAGTCTGAAGGATAACTGGGGGTTTGGTGACGGCATGTGCAAGTTGCTGTCAGGGTTTTATTACATGGGCCTATACAGCGAGATCTTTTTCATCATCCTGCTGACCATCGACAGGTACCTGGCCATCGTCCACGCTGTGTTTGCCCTGCGGGCCCGGACCGCCACTTTTGGTATCATCACCAGCAGCGTCGGCTGGGCCCTGGCCATCCTGGCTGCCGTCCCGGGCTTTTACTTTTCCAAGGAACAGCAGGAGTTCGATCATTCCACCTGCAGCCTTCACTTCCCTCCACAGCACCTCCGACAGTGGAGGCAGTTCCAGGCTCTGAAGCTGAACATCATGGGACTGATTTTGCCTCTGATAGTCATGGTCGTGTGCTACACGGGCATTATCAGCATCCTGCTCAAGCGGCCCAACGAGAAGAAGTCCAAGGCCGTCCGTCTGATTTTCATCATCATGCTCATCTTCTTTCTCTTTTGGACTCCCTTCAACCTGACTATGTTTGTTTCGGCTTTCCAAGACGTCATATTGGCCAATGAGTGTGTGCAGAGCAAACAGCTGGACGTGGCCATACAGGTGACAGAGATGATCGCCTACACGCACTGCTGCATCAACCCCATCATCTACGTCTTCGTCGGCCAGAGGTTCCGCAAGTACCTGCGCCAGTTTTTCCACCGGCTCCTGGCTGTGAGCCTGGTGAAATGGTTCCCCTCCCAACTCACCAACAGGCTGGAGAGGACCAGCTCCACATCCCCCTCCACGGGGGAGCAAGAACTCTCTAACGGGTTCTGACTCAGGCCCTGGGAAGAGTGACCTGCCGGGCATGCTGGCCAGAGAGGAGGCAGCTCAGATTCTGACCACTGGTGCGGCGCAGACCGGACGCCACCCAGGGGAAAGGTGGTTTGGACTAAATCCCTTCTGGGGCTTGAGTCTTCTCCATAAACTTCTCCCTGGAGATGCATGAGTGAACTGGGGCATTCCAAAAGACGGGACAAAGGGGAATGGTGAAGGTCTTGGGCCCAAACAGGGTTGTGGATTTGTGAACATGAACATTTGCAAACGAAGCCACTGAGCATCCCCCTCCTCCCACACCCCCCACCAGTGAACTTGGAAGTAGTGATTTCCGAAGTTGATTTGGCCCACAGCTGGGAGTGAGCAGCTGCCGCCATGCCCCGCCCCATATAATCCCCGAGGACAGGGTTTAGGCTCTTGGAAACCTTGAGGAACAAGGGACTCATGACCTTGAGACCTAATGGGAAATGGGAATAGGGAACTGTTGTTGGCAGTGGAACTTCCCTTACAGAAAGTGTTTCTATTCACCAAAACAAAGCCACGCAGGCAGTGGGGTAGACAAAGACCGTGTATATAGCGTGTGGTGCTTCTGGAAACAGCCACAGAAGGGAGGGGGCCGTTATTTCCATGACCATTCCTTTCTTTCTGAATGTTTTCACCAGCTCCCTTCCCTGTTGGTCGGGCGATGCGGCAGGAAATTCTGACAGCTTCATTGCAGAAATTGCCAAGGGGCCAAAGGAGATGGGGTTGGTTTTCTTCCTCTGGTCCTCTGGTTCGAAGGATCAGAGCTCTGGCTGCCGCCTTGCATCCGTCCTCAGAAAACTGACCAGTGTGTCAGCTGACAGCGTCTGAGGCTGGAACAGAGGAGAATGTGGACCAGGCAGGTGGGCTGGGGACGCTGCCTCGGTGTAGGAGCCACCTGCCCGCAAAGACACGTCTTTACCCTAAACGTCTCCAACATGACATCCCCCAGCAGAGGCCTCCCATTTCTCATGTCTTGGTTCCCTTGTTCCTCAGACTTAGATTTCCTTAAAACTCAATTTCCCAGTAGCAAAAACTATTTCTAAAAATGCTTAAAAACACAAAGGGAAAAAAACCCAGACATCAAGATCACCCATAAATCCCACTACCCACAGGCAGCCACTGTATATTTTTGATGTGCTTTCTCTACGCTTGCTTTTTCTCTTTGTGCATATTTATGATTGTAACGAAGATGGCCTTCTGGACTCCCCGTCTGCCCTTGTTGTTTTTAAGTAGTAGTATGTCTGGTCACTTTTCCGGGTCAATACATTATTTCAAAGCGTTGTTTTTGTGCCTGCCCCGATTCCATAGCAGGAAGGCGCTCAGATGTACTTGTTACGCCATTATCGCTTGCATACATCAGTTCAATTGCACATGGTGACTGAGGCCCCGCTCCTGTCAAAGCAAACCCTGGGAGACACAGGTGCGGTTGGGGGAGAGGGGGTGTTGGGAATGTTCTGGAAAGGCCTCTGCTCAGTGAGGTGGACACACACCAACAGAGCCCAGGTTGAGGGGTGGGACCGCTGGGGAGCACATGGTGCCGGGACAGCCGAGAGGAGGAAGGACCGCACCGGTCAGACAGCACCCCAAGGGGCTGGGTGTCCCCCTAACAACACTGTGCCGCCGCTGGGCTGGCCTCCCTCTCTGTGGACACTAGTGGGCTCTTACCAAGCCACCTTCCCATTCAGGTGGGGACATGCTATGTTTGCATGTTGTCTTTGCATGAAGAAGCTGGTATCATGAAGGTTTAGAAAACTTTTGTCTGGGGAGGAGGAGGTCAGTCTGCACTGGGTTTATGCCTCCACAGAGAAAAGGTGGACAAACAGAGGCTTTGGAAGTCAAGGTGAACATCAGCTCTGCCCTGGCAACCTGCCATCCCCCTCTGCGGCGTAGAGAGAAGGAGGCTTAATGGAACTAAAAAAAAGACATTGGTCCATTACTTCGGTACAATAAAACTGCATCAGAAACCAAAATCTGATCCACAGCAATATCATAGCGATGGATGTTTCACAACATCCTCCAGTGCCACTTTTGAAATAGTCCTTTTTTTTTCTTGTTATAAAAGCAATGAATGTGCATTGTAGAAAACTGGAAACAGGCAAAAAGCCCAAAGAAGTAAATAGATGCACCTGCATTCCCACTCCTCAAACCCAGCCTGTCTGAGATTTTAGTATTTCAGTGCATCGTCTTCCAGCACTGATTATTTAAAAATAAAAGCAAATAATTTTTTTTTTCAATTGATGTGTATTTTCAAACGGCTATACACAAAAACACTTCAGTTGTTTGGATCTAACCACTTAATAAGAGGAACAGTCTGGTATTTGTTTTGGCCCCAGGGCCCTGAGGAAAAAGCCCTGAGATGCGAGGGGCTCTGTGAACTTGGAAAGTCTGGGCACCCGTTTAGAAATAGGATTGTGCGCAACTGTGGGAGCCGATGGGCAAGTGTGCGCAGGCTGCTGCCTGGTGTCTGGCCATAGGACGGAAGTCTCCGCAGGTCAGCCACACGGGCGGTCAGGAAAAAAAGCCAGACGTGGACAACAGCAAGGACAAAGTGGTACCTGTCTTGACAAACCCACGGACAATTAGACCTCACAAGGACAAAGTATGTGGACAGTGACCTGTGGGGAAGTTGTCCTTCCCCATGCTGATGCATAGGCACCTGGCCCGGGACTCAGGGGCAGCAGGGAGCAGAGGCATCTGCAGTCGCTGTGGGTCCAGGTGCTGCCCAGCTCCAACAAGAGGAGCCAGTCAGTGGACAGCAGTGTGGAAGCCACCACAGGGCCTGGCGCAACATTGTCGCTTCTCTTTTACAAATGACACGCTAATTATCTCTCCTGGCAGACACTCACCTGGCCCTCTACAGGCAAGGGATTCTGGGAAAAGTCAGTCCAGATGAACTAAACTAAACTGGACACCGGACAAAGCCACCAGACAGGGCGATGTTCTTTTTCATCTGTGTGCTCTTTCAGGACTAGCCATTACTTTTAAACAAACACATCATAAGAAAAACTATTCTTTGTGGGAAGAAAGAAAGACAGACAGACAGAAAGGAAAGAAAGAAAGAAAGAAAGAAAGAAAGAAAGAAAGAAAGAAAGAAAGAAAGAAGGAGGGAAGGAGAGAGGAAGGAAGGGAGGATGGAAGGAGGGAAAGGAGGAAAAGGGAGGGAGGGAGGAAGGAAAGAAGGGAGGAGGGAAGGGAAAAGATATCAGGAAAGTTAAGGAGAGAGAGAGAGAAAAGATGAGAAGCAGTTTCTGAGGAGAACCAGGTGTGATGAGCGTGCATCCAGAATGAGGGTGGTGTGTCAGAGAAGGCCCAGAAGCACGACACCCTCTGGGAACCAAATGTCGGGCAGGGTTTCCACAGTGTGCGTGGGGAGCCACATGCCCGGGGGTTGGGGAGTAAGCTGGGAGTTGGTCAACATCAGGAGGCCACCAAAAAATAGTGACTCCGAGCTTTCTGTGCAGGAGGTGACCCCAGTGCACCCTTTGAGCACGGGCTCTCGAAGACAGGTGTTCATGTGCCAGGAGCCCCTGGGTAACATCTGTCTGAGCTTCACTTTTCGTATTAATAAAAAAGGCACAGTGAAAACAAGGGTAGTTTAAAGACTTGAAAGAAAGGCCTTATTGGGTGGTGCTAATTGCTCGGAGCCCTCCTGTTGCCACACTGCTCAGGGTCCTTGCTCCTCTGAACTTCCTGCTGCTCACTCTTCCCAGGTGTCCCGGGCCCCTGCCTCTTTCCGCCTGTAACAGTGCGGGTCAGACTGTGCGGGCTGCTGCACAGCTGCAAGCGGGGACTTAATAACTAGCTCTCTATGAAGACCCTCTGCCTCAGAGTAGCCTCCTTATTTTATTTATTTACTTCTTACAAAGTTTTCCTGAAAAGGATGTTTTGGTGCATTTTCTTTGAAACAGTGACACATACTAGTAATTTGCTTGCGTTATTTTGATGACTGAAGATAGCTTCAGGAAGCTTACAGGTTGTGGCCATTCATGCTTGACATCACTGGGCTGGGGACGGGGTGTCTGCTGGGACTACTGAGCCCTGCAGTGTTTGTGTAAGTCAGTACTGGGTTCCTCAGGCGAAAAGTAAAAAGGAGAAGTCATCCCCATAACTTCAATTTTGAATACGTCTTTTGCAAAATTGCAGAAGTTCAAGCAACTTTGTACTTCTGTTTTCTCGAAACTCAGTTTTCTTTATTTTCACCAGGAAGCATGGTTGGGAGTTGTCCTGAAAGTAAATAGAAAGGCACAGGTACGTGTGATCACTGAAAGGGTGCAAGACTATTGTCCACAGTTGTGCTCATTCTGAGAGAGAACTAGACACTTCCTGGAGGTCCAGCACTTATTCAAAGCAGCGAATAAAATAGACTGCTTCTTCCTGCTGTCTTAGACACCTTTTGTATATTGAAGGCAAAAGGGGAAACAAACAGGAAGCAAACAAAATAGCAAAAAAAAACCCTAAAAAATTCCAGGGGATTGGTTAAACAGATTCAGTAATAACGTGCTGCAGCCAGCTCGTCGCAGTTCACAAGAACCACTGTCTTCCCACCTCTGTAAGAAGTCATATGACATTGGTATCTTGACACTGGACATGGTTAGAGTATTTACACCAGGGAAATTGGCAATGCTACAGATCAGGGATAGGGTTTTTGGTTTGTTTGTTTTGAAAACAGTTGTTAATCACCGGGACCCCTCTGTTCGTTGCATACGAGGTCTGTCCAGAAAGTAACTAGCCACACACTATGAAAAATAGAGACATTTGTTGAAGAAGATAGAACAAACATTGCCCACAGGACAATGACACCTCAGTCCCCTCCAACATAGGCACCTTGGGACCTCACACAGTTCTCCCAGCTGCCATCAGCTGCCCTGTAGTATTTTCCTGAATCTCATTGACAGTCTGAAATCTCTTCCCTTTCAAAAGTGATTTTAGTTATGGGAAAATCCAGAAGTCACAGGGCACCAAATCTGGGCTATAAGGGGGCTGAGTCACCTGGGTGATTTGATGTTTCAGCAAAAAACTCTGCATGAGACGTGATGCATGAGCGGGTGTGTTGTCATGATGAAGCTGCCAGTCACCAGTTGCCCATAGCTGTGGCCTTCTGAATCATATGAATAGTTTCTGTGGAGGAATGTTCAAGCTTAATGCAAAATTGGATGCAGATTCATTGCTCTACTTGCTCAGTCATTTTGAATGTGCTGGCCACACAGTACACATGCTCACTCAACAGCATCTACCGCCCCCACTGACTAGTACAGTGAAGCAGTCATTGTTCACGCATGCACATTCCAGTCCACTCCTTTTGGCTGCCAGGTTACATTGATGTTGAGCAAACCATTCGTGTTATACTAACAATGGCTGGACTTTTTCTGGACAGACCTCATATTCATGAAATGGGATATTAAGCTCTTATCAATATTAACATTGTAGAAGAATGTTTCATGATAAAATAGATTGTGTACACAAAAGATCAACTTAGACCTTCCCCTCACACTGTGCACAAAGATTAATTCAACATGAACCAGACATCCATAGTTGTAAAAGCCGAAACAAACGTTCAGAAGAAGACAGAAGAAAACCTTCAGTCTTAAGCTGAACAAAGATTTGCCACATGCAATACCAAAAGCACGGTTCATATATATATAAAAAAATAAAAGCTAAAATGGACCTGATCAAAATTCAAAAGTTTTGTACTTCCAAAGGTACCATAAAGAAAAGGAAAATCTGGGAAAGAGAAGACCGGAAGAAACTATTTGCAAAACACACATCTGATAAAAGACGTGTATCCAGAATTCACAAAGAGCTCGTACAACCTAAATGCAGTCACATGTATGTAAGAGGAAGGTAGGGGGAGATTTGGCTGCAAAAGAAGGAAAAACAACGCTACAACAAAAGCAGAAATTGAAGTGATGGGTTACAAGTCAAGGATTACATCAGCCAGGAGACGCTGAAAGAGGCAAAGAACAGATTGCTTCCCGGAGCCACTCGCCGGAGCCAGGCCGGCCAACACCCCCACGTCAGCGTCCTAAGATTCATTTCAGACTTCTGGCCTCCACAACCGCCAGAAAATAAATTTGCATTGTTTTCAGTCACTAACCGTGTGTCCTTTGTCACAGCAACAACGGGAAACTAAGGTAGACCATGATTTCCACCCTTCCCGGAGCCGGTCACCTGATCACCACTGGTTTCCTTACTCTTTGTCCGTCCACACGCCTGATCCCAAGATGTCTTCATGGCATCTATTATTTTTAATATTTGAAATTTTACTTCCAGAATTTCTTGATAACTGTTGAAGTAGATGTGGCAAGATTAGGTTCAAAAGTCATGACTTTCAGTTCCACATTTAACCCTTTTGGAGGTCGAAAGACTCCGGACGGTCATTCCAGTGAGGGAATACCCCCTGCGACAGGCCAGCAGGAGGTCATCCAGCACATTTGCATTCTTCTAGCCACTGGGAACTTGCTTTCTTCTATGAATTTACAAAGAGACTGGGTCCTGGTTCTGGGTCAGCCCATCTCTAAGCAGCCTCAGATCCAAGAACTAGACAACAGATGTTGAGAAGAGAGGAGCATCTGGAAAAAAGACCAGGATCAGGATCGAGTCCTTCCTTCTCACCACCCTCCTCTAGAGGAGCTGACCAGCGAGTTGGTGTGAAGGGGCTGCTGAGTTATATGTGTGGGCATCATTGTATATGTTCCCGAACTGGTTGTTAATTTAACCCAGAGGTAATTTATCCATCATGTTCCTTTGATTCTTCCCAAGTGTCGGAGGAGTGGGGAAGGGGGAGTCAAGTTCCTTTGTTTTCTAGGCCCAGAGAGAATCGGATCTTTGCAATCCGTTTTCCAAAAAAGGTCACATGATCAGTTGTTATTGACCGAGCTGCAAGGTAAGCCTTTCCACTTAGGACCTGGCCACAAAATAGTTGTTTCCCCTGAAGGACCTTCCATCACAGAACGTACCATCTACTCTTGTGCATGACTAGTGTTTTAAGGATCCGAGCATGAATTTTTCCTCCCTCTTAAATCTCATTTTGTTAGTTTCAGTTCAGCGACACAGTTTATCAAGAGCCGTCAGAATGTTCCTCTTTGCCGCTCACCTTTGCGTGGCAATCATAACCCACGTTCTCCCCCTCTGAGAGGACAAGCTGTAAATGCTTCTTGGGATGTTATTCTGGAAACTTGTATAGAATCTGCACTGTAAGAAAACTGAAAATTTGAGCTGTGCTCACTTTTTCTCCCTTGAGGAAGTCAAAGAGCAAATGCAGTAGGGAGTGAAGTAGCACAAAGTTCATTGGGCCCCGTGGCTTAGAGGCTGTGGTTACCGAGCAGAGGATCCTGCTGTGTGCTCAGGCGTGTGCACGGGGGTGTACAAAGGTCAAAAAGAGGCGGGGCTTCTCTGGAGCTCCTTAAGAAGTGGATCTAGGAGGGCAGAACTAGGATGATGGGACAAAGACTGGGAACAGCAAACACTAAGTCTCCTTCAGGTGCCTTGTAACTCCTTCTACAAGGTCAATGTTTTCTGCTCTGTGTATTCATGTCCTCTGGAGTGAAGTTTAGGAGGAGCCTCGGCCGCTCCGAGACCCTTTGCAGGGATCAGCTCATGGAGAAGGGGAAGTAGAGGCATGAAAGTCAATGTGGGCAAAGTGCAAAGCAGTTGAGGGAGGAAGTGGGTGCTGGGATACCCATCTTAGACCCTCTGGCCGAGCCGTCCCTGCCCCACACAGGTGAGGGGCTTCCTCCTCGGAAGGGGAGGCACCAGGATAGAGTAGGAAGAGAAGGTCTCTATATGTATTTAATTTTAATTTTTTTGATTTTACAGAGAGGGGAAGGGAGTGAGAAAGAGAGGGAGGGAAATATTGATGTGAGAGAGAAACATCGATTGGCTGCCCTCTGTAGGCACCCCGACTAGGGACTGAACCCACGACCCAAGCACGTGCCCTGACCGGGAATTTAAATGGTAACTTTTGGTTTGCGGGACAACACCCAACCCACTGAGCCACACTGGCCGGGCGGTCTCTGCACTCTTGGTGGTGGGCTGCTGTCAATAATGGTGCTGAGCAAGTACCTGCAACGCAGCGATAGTCATGTATTTATTAGGCCACATGTCCCAGCTCCACTTCCCTTAGCTAGGTGACTGTGGGCAGCGCTCCACCTTCTCTCAGCCTTGGTCTCCTCATCCGGCAGGTGGGTAGGGACCACAGTGTTGACGACAGAGGGTGGGGAGCCTCCGGGAGGGTGCAGGGATGCTTACTGCACATGGAGTGCGTGCCACCTGGGAGCTGGTCACTAAAAGCTCACATCTCTCATTCTGACCTCGGAGAAAGGTGAAGGGGATTTGGTAAGCCCTGGTCCTCAGTCTAGCTCAGTCTTCTGTGACCGGAGCAGGACATCTTCCCTCCCTGGGCCTCAGTTTCCCCATTTACAACAGGAAGCCATTGGCCCCAGCACTGATGTCTCTGAGGAGCTGTGGACTGGGGGAACTGAGGGGGACCTCAGTTTCCCCAGGATATTCTGTGGGGGACAGTGGTCAAGGATATCCTGAGAACTTGTGGGGTGAAGAATAGGGTTCAGGCTCCGTCGGTCAAGCCTAAAGCCTTGATTATGCAACCTGATCATCAGACTCTGTACAGGGGCCGGCAGAAGGAAGGCCTGCTGGAGCGAGGTTGGTAGGGTAATAATATGGGTGTAATTATTTATGGTTTCAATTCGAACATTTCACCTAAGCTGTCATATGGTGTGCTTGAGTGAGAGATTGTTATATTACAGAATGACATGCTTATGATTTTGCAATAAAAGATTTTGTAAAAAAAAAAATAAGGGGGGGGGCACTATTTGTGCCAGTCTCCCTCACCTGACTGGCTTACAGTATATGTTGTCATTTGCTACATTAAAAAAAAAAAGAAAAAAGAAAAGAAAACCTAAACTTTGCTGGCTTAAAATAACAGAACTTTGTGTCATCGGTCATGATCCTGCCATGGTTCGTGTGGCCTTGGCTGGGAGGCCCCCGTAGGCCGCCCTCACAGAGCTGGCAAGTGATGTCGTCTGCCTACCGGGAGTTCAGGTGTCCGTGTGACCTCTCCGAGTGGCCCTGTGGACTTGTCACTGCAGGCCACTGATTTCAAGAGGCAGCAGCCAACAAAGAGCGAATGTTCCCAGAGGAAAAAGCGGAAGTTGCCAAAGCATTGAGACCTGGGCTCGGAAATGGCCCCTCATCTGGTGGAAGCAGTCACAGGGCTGAATGGGAGGGGGGGCAGCCAATCCATCCTGTGACGGGGACAGGGACAGAAAGGGCTGGTGGCAGCCATCTTGGAGATGACCTGCCGCCTGATGGTAAATACATCTTTTTTTACTTCGCCAATTCATAGTTCAAGAAGACTCAGACACAGTGTCTCCTTCTGAGGCCTCCCCTTTGAATCGTGAAGGCATCCTGAGGGCTTGAGAAGGCTTAGCCTTTCTTCCAAACACAGGCTGGCAGAGAAATGAAGGGGCCACAACTGTGTTCTAGAGACGGCCACACAGGTCCCCGTCAAAGCCTGTGCTGGCGGTGCCCTCGCAGCTCTGCTCTGCCCAGGCCACTGCAGAGGGGTCACACCCTGGCCTCCCAGACCAGCTCCTTCAGCCCCTCACGGTTCCCGGGGGGGGGACGCCATGCCACAGTTGGCTCAGGTCTGAGCTGCATACTCTTTCAAAATTACCAACCCTATAGACACACACACACACCCAAAGCCTTAGGATCTTGCACTGTGCTCAGTCCTCCCGAGGACGTTTGTTCTGGGAGCCCTTATCCTTAGCTGTCACCCCGGCCACTCTGCCAGATCCTGTCAACCTTTAACACCTTCCATTCCTGCCCCCCACAAGGGTGTGCGGCTCCCTGTATGACACCGTTTTCCCCTCCCTAAAGCTTCCTGTACCAGCGGGGCCGGGGGAGGCGGCTTTCATGAGACCACACGAAGCACATGTATGTTGCCCTTTCTCCAAAATCAAGCCTCCTTGCTGCCGTGAGTTTGCAGAGCTAAATGGGGACTTTCAGGGGAAATTGCTCCCAGGTGACCTTCATTCTGGAAACCCCTGGTCAAAAAACAATATGTAGAGTAAACGCTGTTCAAACGATAGCACAAGCAAAACGACATGGTAGTCAGTAATCATAATATTTGCAGAATACATTGAAGTTCATCTTCCGCACAGGGTGATTAAAAAACAAACAAACCCCAAAACACTCAGTATTGGTTCAGTGGCTCCCATTCAAAGTTCAGTTGATTCTCACCCTGAGTTTAAGTTCCAACCCTGAGTCTTGCCTTTGGGTCTTTGGAAGTTTTAAATTCGATGTCATTTCAAATTTACACGAAGATTTCAAGAACAGTTTCAAAGAACTCATGTTCAAAGGCCTTCTTACCCAGATGCACCCATTGTTGACAGCAGCCCCTCCTGCTTGTCATTTTCCTTCCCCTCCTTATCTAGCATGTGCACAAGGGCGAGCAGGTTGCAGACCTCACGTTCCGGAACACTTCAGTGTATATTTTAGGATTTTATTTATTTATTTTTAGACAGAGGGGACGGGAAGTAGAAAGAGAGGGAGAGAGACATCAATGTGTGGTTGCACTCGTGTGCCCCTACTGGGGACCTGGCCTGCAACCCAGGCTTGTGCTGTGACTGGGAATCGAACTGGTGACCCTTTGGTTCACAGGCCGGCACTCAATCCACTGAGCCGCACCAGCCAGGGCTGCAGTGTGTATTTTCTAAGAACGAGGACATTCTCTTGCATAGCCACTGAACAGTGATGGAAATCAGGAAAGTTAACGTCCATCCAATGCTGTTTTCAGATCCTGGTCCATAGTCACATTTTGCCAATTGCCCTGAAACAGACCTTGGTGAGGTGTCTCCCCACAATCCAGTCCCAGCCTGGGATCCTGCTGTGCATCAAGGTGCCATGTCTCTCTTTTCAGCCAGTTTTCCCCTGGAAGAACCCTCAGTCTTTCTTAGCCCATAGCTGCTCTAGGCAGGGGGATGTCTGTGTGAGGGCTGGGGGCTGCTCACACCCCTCACCTGCCCCCCATGCCTGCTGCCTGCCCTAGTCACAGTCCATTAGAGTCTGTTTGCGCTTTGTCACTCACAGTCCATTAGAGTCTGTTTGCGCTTTGTTCCCGAATCCCTCCCTCCTGGAACACGGTGTTCTATAGACCAGGAGCAGAAGCGCTCGTTCTGTCCGGCTTTCTTCTGACTTCTTTCCAGCCAGGAAAATGTGATTCTGGAAGCCCCGTGCTTGTTCCCTTTTCATTTTAACCACATTTTTGTTATGAAAACAACATGCTGGTCATGATAAAGAAAATTCCTGACAAGGAAAGAGAACGTAATCCTCCTCTCTGAACCTGTTTATTTTTGACACATGCCAGTCTAGCAAGATGTTTTTTATACTTGAAGC
The DNA here is from genome assembly GCA_004026765.1 of Micronycteris hirsuta. Taxonomy (NCBI): domain Eukaryota; kingdom Metazoa; phylum Chordata; class Mammalia; order Chiroptera; family Phyllostomidae; genus Micronycteris; species Micronycteris hirsuta. The sequence goes on from PVJI01011259.1 coordinate 24,937, forward strand.
CGTTGTGTTCTTTGCTGAACTCTGCCTTTTCACATTTTCTAAAATGGAAATTGTTTACTGTCACTCCCCTGCACATAGGACCCTCAGGCTAAGGTGTGGACGTGACCTAGCGTGCCTTGAGAGACCCCTGTCTGATCTCACTCCTGATACGCGGCTCCTGTGCTCCCCACACCAGGCCACCAGGCTCTTTGTCAGCTGTGTCCCTTCCCCTCAGGGATCCAGAGTGCCCACCTGTTAAATGTCCCTCCAGGTGGCCTAAGCATCACCTCCTGATCTCACCAGCCCAGCCCAGCCCAGGCCAGTCACAGTCATTCGCTGCTGGTTCCAAAAAGCTGTTGTCACTCGATTTTCTAAATGGGCCCATGTGCCCGCCTCCCCCACTGGGTTGTGATTTCCTCCGCACTGGGCACAGCACATGGAGGTGCTCCCAAAAGTCAGGGGGTGACTAAGGCAGATGTGAGGTTTGGTATCAGAACCCCTCTATGCCAATGTCTCTGCTAAGCCACGCTCATAAGACCCCTCTTTTGAGAATGGTGACATCTACCCGTGCCCCTCCCTGACATCTCCACCACGCGTCGCCCCCTGCTTGGCAGCCCCTTTTCGGATTCGAAGTCTGGTTTAACTCGAACTCGACTCTTGGCCGGACCAAACTTCGATCAGGCTCCTGAACCTTCTCCTAGGCCCATAGGTGCGCTTCTTTGCAAAATCCCATTTTAGAAAGAACCCTTCTGACTGATTTTAGTCAGAACCTCTACCCCTGATATCTGATCAGCCTCACCCCCTGATCGGGTTCCTCAGCTTCCACCCTCATCCTGTTATGTGGCTTTCGCCAGAACTGCTCCCTCTGCACCCCTGACATTTCCTATTTGTAATTTTCCATCCTCTGCCCGGCCCTGCTCCTTGCTTACACATTCCCACTCGCCCATGCTGTATGCGGAGCCGAGCCCCCTCTCTTTGCCCCACTGCAGAATACCCTCGCAGGGCTCCCTGCGCCCAGTTTGGCAGCTGGAATAAAGTACTGTCACAAGCGGCCGTGAGTTTCTTTTTGCTCTAACAAATTCCATCTCTCCTGGTGACTGACTGTATAAAACAGTGACTTCACCCTTCCGCCCTTGAGATTCTTGACCTCAAACCCTTTGTCCTCACCACGCTTCAGCCACCCACACTATAAACCTTGTCACCTCCAGAATCTGCCTTACCAAGAAATCTTCGACTCAACACCTCCTTCTCTAACCACAACTTGCTGCCACCGCTGCTCCCCTCCGCACCTCACTCCCCCTTGGTTTCCTCCCCGTCCAGATCTCTGGCAGTTCAGACCTGCTACCGTTTCTTGTTATTGTTTTCAGCCGCGTGGCATCTTGACTTGATTCTTTATCCAACCAGACACCTGGTCGCTACCTCAGTCCATCTCTTGCTAATACACTCAACACACTGCCCTCGTACATCTCCTGCTCCAGGAAGCCCAACCCTGGCTCTGCCGAGCAATTCCATTTCTGTATTTATGCCCGGCCTTCTAGAGAAAGTAGCCCAGGTGTAAAGCCGCCACAGACTCATGGTCTCCAAGTTCGGCGGGGCCCTCAGCAGCCAGGAGAGCTGGGCACATCATTAGAGACGTGTGGGGTCAAGTCCTGGCTCTGCCATGTCAGGCCATGGAAGTTCATTACTTTGTCTCTGTAGTAAGGCTTGGTTTCCTCACCACGAAGTGGGAATCCCGAAAGCCCACACCTCCGTGGAGGTTTGCGGAGGAGCAGAGCTGGGCGCCGGCACACTTTGGTGAAGGTTAACACCAGCAACCGCGATCCTGTTCTTGGCCACCCCACCCCCCCACCACGTGCGTGAGTGGAGGTTTCTGGGGAATGATGCACAGCTGTCCCAAAGCCTTCTCCTTCCTTCTCCAGCCCCTCGTTTGCCTCTTCCGTGACCATTCCCCACTCAGCTCCTCCTTCCTGGAGGAGACAGAAACCGCTGGAGCAGGCCCCAGCAACCTGGCTCATTCTCATTTGTCTACACACCGGCTCGTTCTTGCTTCCATTTTTAGGAGGGGCCCCTCTCCTGCCCGAGGTTAATCCCCTCGCCGGCCTTCAGATCCCAGGCTGCCCAGTGCTCTCGGCGTGGGCTTCCATCTGCAGATCCCTCACTGTCTTGTGCCTTTGACCTCTCCAGGGGCTCCTTCCTTCTAGCAACAAAAAAAGCAAACACCTAAAGAGATTTCCGCTTCTGAAAGATGGAGTCAACGTATGTCCTCCTGTTTCCTCCCCTGAGTACAACTAAAAACCCGGGACATTATGGATAAGACAAAGTTAGAAGACTCAGAGAGTGGAGAGAAGACAGACCGATGAGGGATCCTGGGACTATGGGAACGACTTGGTGGTGAGTTACCTCGGTTTTCTTTTTGCCTCATATATCCCCAAAATTGGAGCTGAAGAAGCCAGAAACCAGGAAACACTAAGGGGCAGGTGGGGGCAGGGGAAAGCAGAGGCCACAGCCTGCTCTCCCTAACTCCCCCACTGCAGAGTGAGTGGGGGCCAAACAGGGCCCCAGACTTGCATCCCCACTGGGCTGTACCGAGAAGCCCACCTCAGGTGTCAGTGGAGACCCTGTGGGGGGGCCTGGACTTCCACCCCATCGGACAGTAACCGGGTGCCCTCCCACCCCCTTCCCACCACCCTGACAAAGGAGGCCTCCTTGGAGAGTCAGGACTTTCCCCATTGCCCAGCAGGGAGGAGGCCGCCACGCCTCCCCCACCCCTCCCCCATGCAGTCCCCAGAAGCCTCCCGCCTGCTCCAGAATGACAATGAAGCACTCCAACCCCTCCCCATGGTCAGTGAGAGGCCTCGTGAGGATCAGGAGCTGCCCCTCTGCTGGGCAGGAATGAGCAGTCCACCCTGCTCTGGTGTCACTGGGGGACCTAGTGAGGAACCTGGACGTCCACACTCCCTCCCCCTGCCAAAGCTGGCTCAAACAGAAGGTTCTGAAGTCTCATAACATAATGTCTCAAATTCCCAGGTTTTTAAAATTGTGATGAAATATTCATGAAAGTGACCATTTAATCATTTTTAACTGTAGTAAGTACATTCTCATGGCTGTGCGACCATCACCGCCGTCCACCTCCAGAACATGTTCATTTTCCCAAACGGAGACTCTCGGCCCCTTAGACACCACGCACAAACATTGAAAAGTTCCCATTACCAGCCCTGGTGACTCCTGTTCTCTCTCTCTACGAATTTGATGAGTCCTGGTACCCCACATAACTGGGAGCAGACAGTGTTATCCTTTCGTGTCTGGCTTATTTCCCTTAGTATGACGTCTTCAAGATTCATCCATGTTGTAGCGTGTGCCAGAATTTGCTTTACTTTTATGATTAAATACTATTCCATGGTATCTGTACACCGCACGTCGTTTGTCCTTGGGTCGCAGGACAGATCCCTGGGCCATCTCTACCTTCCGGCTGCCGTGAGCATGCTTCTATGACCATGGCTGTACAAATGTCTGTGTGGGTTCCTGCTTTCAGTTCTTTTGGGTACGCACCCAGAAGTGGAATTCTATTTTTAACTGTTTTGGGGGAACCTCCATAGTGTTTTTCCATAGCAGCTGCACCATGCTTCATTTCCACGAGCAATGCGTGCGGGTTCCAATTTCTCCGCACCTTCTAAAACACTTGTTATTTTCTGGTGCATGGACGATACACCATAGTAATAGGTGTGAGGCGGCATTCAATATGGGTTTAATCTGCATTTCTCTAATAATTAGTGAAGCTGGGCATCTTTCATGTGTTTATTGGCATTTTGCATATTTCCTTTGGAGAAATGTCTCATCAAGTCCTTTGCCCATTTTTAGTCAGTTTGTGGTTGCGTTTCAGAAATTCCCTCTTCTGGATATTAATCCCTTATCATTGTGATTTGCGAACACTTATTCCCATCACGCGGGTTGCCTTTTTACTCAGTTGATAATGTGCTTTCATGAATAAAAGCTTTAATTTTGATGAAATCCAATCCGTCATATTTCAGAAATCATTGCCAATTCCAATGTCATGAAGCTTTCCCCGTGTGTTCTAAGAGTTTTATAGTTTTAGGTCTTACGTTCAGGTATTCAATCCATTTTGAGTTGATTTTTGTATATGATGGAAAGTAAGGGTGCAATTTCATTTTGCTTTTTTGCATGCAGATATTACGTTTTCCAAATACAAATGACTGAAAAGACTGTTCTACCCTCTATTGAATGTTTGCTCGGGCTGCTGTGACAAAGTGGCTCAGATCGGACAGTGTGAACAACAGAAATGTATTTTCTCACAGCTGTGGAGGCTGGAATTTCAAGTACTAAGCTTCTTCCGAGGTCTTTCTTTTTGATTTGCAGGTGGTCCACCTCTTGCTGTCTCTCCACATGGTCACCCCTCTGTGAACATGCTCCCGGCCGTGGTACCTTCCTCTTCTTGTAAGGACGCTGATGACACTGGACTAGGAAGGCCCCACTCTATAAATATCTCGTTTTTAAATTAATTATGTCTTTAAAGACCTCTCCAGATATTGGTTACATTCTGATACTGGACGTTGGGACTTCAACATATGAATTTGGAGGGGACACAATTCAATCCATGACAAATGGTCTTGGCACTGTTGTTGAAAATCATTCATGAGAGATGAATTCTAAGTTCTCTGTTCTGTCCAATTGATCTATATGCCTGTCTTTATGCCATTACTATACTGTTTTGATTATTATAGCTTTGTAGTAAGTTTTGAAATCAGGTAGCGTAAGACTTCCAACTTCGTTCTTCCTGGGATTTTTTGTTTGTTTGTTTTGTTTTTGTCTATTCAGGGTCCCTTAAGATTCCATATGAATTTTAGGGTGAATTTTCCTATTTCTGAAAAAAAGATGTCCTTGGATTTTGATAGGGATTTTTGAATCTGTAGATGACTCTGGGTAATGTTGACATCTTAACAGCATTCATTCTTCCATTCCATGAACACAGGACATGTTTCTATTTATTTGCCCTTTAAATGTATTTCTATAATATTTGTAGTTTTCAGTGTACAAGTCTTTAACCTACTTGGTCAAGTTTATTCCCAAGTACTTTATTCTTTTTGGTCTTACTGTAAATGCAATTGTGTTTTTAATTTTCAAGTTGCTCATTGTTAATAAATAGAAGTACAACCAATTTTGGAGTATTGATTTTGTATCCTGGAACTTTGCTGAGTTATTTATTGTTCTAATCGCTTTTCTATGTGTGGGGGTTATCTTCAGAGTTTTTTTATATTTCATATCATCTGTGAACAGAGACCATTTACTTCTTCCTTTCCAGTTTGGACGCGTTTTCTTTCTATCTTTCTTCTTTTTTTTCCCCCTAATGCTCTGGCTAGGACTTTCAGCACTATATTAAATGCAAGTGGCAGAAGTGGGAATCCTTGTCTTGTTCCTGATCTTGGAGGAAAAGCTTTCATCTTTTTCACCATTGAGTATGATTTTTACATACTGCCTTTATGACATTGATGTATTTTCATTCTATTCCTAGTCTGTTGAGTGTTTTTATCAGGAAAGGGTATTGAATTTTCTCAACTGCTTTTTCTGCATTAAGCTGATCACATGGGTTTTTCTTTCACTCTATTAATGTGGTGTATTAATAACGTTGACTGAGTTTTGTGTGTTGAACCATTATTGCATTCCAGGAATAAATCCCACTTGGTCATGGTGTATAGTCCTTTTAATATGCTGCTGAATTTGATTTACAAGTGTTTTGTTGAGGATTTTTGAATCAATATTCATAAGATATCAGTCTGTAGTTTTCTTATCTTGTCCTCTGGCCTTGGTGTTGAGATAGTGCTTGTTTCATAGATATGAGTTAGGAACTCTTCCTTCCTCTTAAATTTTTGGGAAGAGTTTAAGAAGAATTGGTGTTAATTCTTCTTTCAGTGTTTGGTAGAACTCATCAGTTAAGCCATCTGACACAGGGTTTTTCTTTGTTGAGAGATTTTTTGATTACTGATTGAATCTCTTTATTAGCAATAGGTCTGTTCAGATTTTTTCTTTCTTCATGATTCAGTCTTAGTAGGCTGTATGTTTTTAGGCATTTTTCCATTTCTTCTATGTTATCCAATTTGTTGGTGTACAGTTGTTTATAATACTCTCTTATAATCCTTTTATTTTTGTAAAATCAATAATAAGTCCCCACTTGCATTTCTAATTTTTGTTATTTGAGTCTTCTCTATTTTTTTGTGCCAATCTAGCTAAAGTTTGTTGATTTTGTTGATCTTTTTAAGAACTCTTGGTTTCGTTGAATTTTCACTATTGTTTTTCTCTTCTCTCTCTTATTTTTATTTATTTATCTCTACAGTAATCTTTAGTATTTCCTGCCTTCTGACAGCTTTGGGTTTAGTTTGCCCTTCTTTTCTCTAGTTCTTGAAGGTGTAAACTTAAGTTGTTGATTTGACATTTTTCATCATTTAATGGAAACATGTACAGCCAAGTTTTAATCAGAAGTCACTCATCCTACCAAGGACCAGGAAGATGTCAAACTGAAAAAATAGAATCAATGAAGGCTACAGCAAGAGATGTCAAAATCACCTGACAATGAGTTCAGGCAGCTATCATAAAAATGCTTCAACAGAGCAACTATGAGCACCCTGGAAAAGAAGAAAAATAGAAAGCCTCAGAGAAACAAAATCTACAGCTGAAAAATATAATAATCAATTTTTTAAAAATTAAAAGAATGAGCTAAACAGCAGATTGGAGGATGTCAAAGAAAAAGTGCACCAAGCCAACAGAAGGAGGCAAGGAAGATTTTATGCAGGACTGTTCTGGAAGGGATCGAGACTATTGCAATAGGGAGATTGAAATAAAAGGCAGGCAAATTTTAAAGTGCCAGGGATGGGGTGCTGGGGGTACACTAGTGAAAAGCACTGGAGGACTTAAGTGGGGAGGTTGTTCAGTGACAAGTAGGCCGTCTGTGTTTGCTCATTTCTGCTTATCAAACTTAGGTGTCTCCCCTCCCACAGAGACGGAAAGATAGGGGCCTTATCTTTCCTGATTAAATTTCAAAGGGATGACTCCCAGGTCATTGAAAAAGACATTCATTGGTTGCAAAACCTGCAGGTTAGTAGATTTATCTTCATTTCAGAGCAGCAGAGAAAAAAATTTTTTTTAAAATCCAGGAATAAGTGAACCTGGGCAGTTCAAACCCACGTTTTTCAAGAGTCAACTGTATTTTCCATTTCTGGTTGGGACTCTATGCACACGGGAGCCAACTTAAGTTACACTCGGATTTTCCACAGCACAGTGGGTCAGCACCTCTATCTCCTGCCGCGTTCAGGTGTCGACTGTACGAACTTTATAAAGTAAATGTTCTAAGAAAAGGTGATCAGGGGCTGAGGTCAGGAATAAATCTGTCTAAAGTTTAGTCAAGCTGCGGCCACCACTAAGGCCAGACTGGTCAGCCCCCCTTCTGTTCAAGGGGAACCAGGTTTCTCATTGAACAAACTTAGAAACACTTGGCTACGGAGCTTGTTTCACCAGATTCTACGGTGGAAGTCCTGATCAAACCAGCTGTGGCGCTTTGACAGCGTCGCAGTGTGCAGAATCAGGCGTGGACGAGGGGCATTTCTGTGAAAAGGAGACAGGACACTACCTCACGACTAATAGGAAGGAACTATGGATATGCACCACAGCTTGGATGAATCTCCAGGGCATTATTCTGAGTGGAAAAGAAAAGCTCAAAGCACTCTAGACTCTGTGATGCCATTTCTCAAAACGAAAAGAAAGGACAGCGAGGGAAAAGAAATCAGTGGCTGCCACGAGTCAGAGGTAGTGAGTGGGAGGGGGCTCGGTGTGATGACCAAGGAGCCGCCAACAGGAGAGGCTCATGGTCATGGAACAGTTTTGTACCTTGATTGCGAGGGTGATTACCTGGATCGATACATAGATAAAAGTGACATAGAACGACACACACACCTTGTACCAACATCAAATCCCTGTTGCTGATATTACACTCTAATTATGTTGAGATGCAACCATTGGAGAAGCTGGCTGAAGGGTCCATGGGACTTCTCTGTACTTATTATTCACTACCTGTGGATCTATAATTACCTTGAAAGTCCAAGTTTAAGAAAACATTTTAAAAAGAATAATAGCTTTGGAATCAGATTGATTTAATTTTTTTTTTAAACAAACATCCCCTTCTCTTTCACCTAAGTTGCTGCCCAGCTTCTGCCTTCCCACTCCCACTGCACGTCGCTGAGAGAGTTGCCCACGTTCCGCCCCCACCTCAGGACCCCCGACCTTTCCGCCCCATGCTCGGTACCTCACTGGCGGCTGCTCCGCTGGACTTACTCCACCCACTGTATTGTCACCTTCCTGACACTCTCTTCCCTCCTGTCTTCCTCCTACAGCTGCAGCTGCTCCTTGTCACTCTGCTTGCTCTGCCGTGATGGGAAGCTGTCCCTGACACCCCACGCTATATGGGACACTCGTCTCTGTGCTTTCACAGTGCCCCGCAGCTGGGTCTTGTGAGAGTCTTCTCGCCTTTATGAACTAGAATTTTCTCTCTAGGCTGGTCATTTTGTGTTCCCAGACCTTGGGGCAGTGAGTGGCTAATAACAGACACTAATAAGGTTGAATGAGCCACCTCAGCCTTCTGGCCCCTCCTGAGCAAAGGGGCAGATGCCCGGGCGAGGTCCTCTTTTGTTCAGAGCATCAGCTTCCCATGTTCAGGCTGTGGATAGCAGGGGGACCACTCAGGGCAGAAAGGGCCTCTGTAAATGGAGGCAATTTTTTTGTTTTGGTTAAATACATTCAAGAGGAAGAACTGAAACTATTATGTCAGCAAAATTATTATAGACTTTTCTACTTGCTATGTGCTTCCTCCACGTTTTGTGTTCTCATCAGCATGTGACCTGGTTCCTACTAAACAAATCAGCTGAGATTAAATTTTTCATTTATTCCAGCAAAGGTATGCGGATGGAGCGTGCAGATGGACGGACCTCGAGTTCACAGCTGCTGGAGGTGGGTGGACACTCGCACCCTCTCTAGGGGGTATTTTTCTCTAACTGTATTTTAGATCCTGAAATCATTCACACCTTTTGACCCAGGAACTTCATTAGGATATGATCCCAAAGAACTAATGAGGGATATGTGTACAAGAACATTCAATATTCTACTAGCATTCACACTGAAAACGAGTGACAGCTTCACTGGGGAAATAAATTACGGCACACCCATGTGACCAACTGTATGTGACTATTAAATATTGTCTTAGAGAATTAAAATGATATAAGGAAATAGTCACCATGCCACTCTAAGTGAGAAAAATGGAAAACAGTTTGATCTCAATTTCACCCCAGAAAAACCCAGAAGGAAATACTTCATGTTATAAGTGGTTATTGCTGAGTTGTCTTGTTACTTGATGAAGTTCTGTTATTATTTTTGTTGAATTTCTCTAAATTTTTGTTACTATGTATTTATTTTTTAATGGATTTAATTTATTATAAAATATTTTAAACATTCAAAAAATAGAGAGCCTTGACTGGTGTAGCTGAGTCGATTAAGTGCCATCCCACAAAGCAAAGTTCCCCGGTTCAATTCCCGGTCAGGGCACATGCCTGGGTTGTGGGTTGAATCCTCAGTTGGGGCATGTGGGAGAGGCAACCGATAGATGTATCTCTCTCACATGGATGTTTCTCTCCCTCTCTTTCTCCCTCCCTTCCCTTCTCTCTAAAATAAAATGAAATCTTTAAACAAAATAAAAATAGAGAAAAAGCTAGCAGATATGCATTAGTTCTCCACCTCATACAATAAAAAACTAATTCCAGCTTAATTAATTAATTCCAAATTAATTCCAGACTATGGCACAAAAATAGGAAAAGCAAATGGAGAAACTTTGAAATGAGAATTTAGAAGATCCCGTCTGACCTCCAGGTGGGGAAGACTCTCTTTAATAAGCTGTGTATCATTTCAACATTCCTGCCTCCCCAGCCAGCCCAGAATTCAGTGGCTTAAAATAGCAGCCATCTCTCCCTGTTGACGACGCTGCAGGCCTCGGTGTGCAGTTCTTATGGCCTTCACTGAGCTCATTCATGTAACTGTGGCCGGCTGCCAGGTCAGATGGAGATTGGCTGTTGGCTGGGGGTCCCAGGGGTGCCCGGGCCACGTATCCATCATCCAGGAGCCTAGCTTGAGCTCATGTACCTGGCAGCTGGCAGAGTTCAAGGCCTCTGTGCTCAGAGCTGCCACAACCTCACTTCTACCGCACTCCCTTGGCCGAAGCAGGTACTGAGATTACAGTAGGGTAGCGGCGGACCCCAGCCCTGACAGCAGGAGCTGCAAAGATGCATTGCTGGAACAGAAAGGAATGCTGGAGCAAAGAGCTCACAGCCATTTGTGCAGTGGCCACAGGAAACAGAACGTACACGCCATAAAGGAGCAGACCGATACATCTGAATACAGTCGAGTTTAAAACTTCTGCACAAAAAATGACACCCGAAATATGTGTTACTTTTATAATCATAGAACAAAGCTAAAATGAAGATGTCAGGATACTGCATCCAGCCAAATTTTTAAAAAAGAACTGAAAAAAAATGTCTATGTAAAAATCGGAACTTTCAAATTCAGGAGATTACTGGTTCAGCAATTCCATTATCGCTGGAGGCTTTCTCCTCAAATGGGGATATGACAGGGCTCCATCAAATAGTGAAGCCCACCTTCTGCATCCAAAAAGGAATTCCTTCCTCAAAAATCCTTATTCCACATCTATTACACAGCATAAGCTGTGCCTGTTTGAAATTGTAAGAGTTTCTTCATTTTAATTCTTCTCTGTCCAGGAAGATTATCGAATCAGCCACCAGAATCTTGGGAAGAAATTCTCCTTTTAAAGGAGCAGGAGCGTTGAGGGAGCTGAGCTTTTCTGTCTTCAGGAGAGAGTGAGGGAGGGGCAGGAAGGGGCTGGTGTGAAGCACAGACTGGGGGACCTACAAGGTTTTTTTTTCTGAATCAGTACTCAAGAGTCCAACCTTCACCTTTTATACAACTCTGGATGTACCGAAAACACCAGCCCCTGTGGCCCAATCCAAGGCCAAGTGTGAAGAGTTGGGGATCAGACCATGACCCAAACCCTAACCCTATCCTGGTGGCTCATGGCCCGTCACAGTGTGAGTAGAGAGGGTTGGGGTTTCTTAAGGACAGAACACAAATGCACCTCTGAGCGGCCACAAGCCTGCTGGGTGCGACAAAATGATTCGAAAGCAAACTTCCGGCAGAGAGGAGCAGCCCGGGTTCCTTTCTGGCTTATACCCACAGAATGAAAAAGAGAAAGGGAGGACAGAGAGGGAGGGAGTGGAGGGGCGCAGAACCTTCCAGACCCCTCTATTTCATCAGCCTGCCCTTCGTATTCACCCACCGCCCCAGCCAGCTTCCTGGAGGGAGCTGGGTTAGGCTCAGAGACCTTTATGTAAAGAAAATATTGGGTAATGAGTCACCTCTGCCTTTGCAGGGCCAACAAAGGTGACGGCTGAGAGCTGATGTGATCTCTTCACCCAGCTTCCTGCCAAAGTGGCTCTAACACCAATCGTACCCCCTTGTTGTCTGCTGGTCCAGCTCTCTTTGAGGGGGGTGGGGCAGCATTATGCCTCATCTATATATGTCAGGGCCCTACTTACAAGAACCCTGTAGCCTTGTTTGATAATTAATATGGCAATTTCACCTTTACCGATATTTACCTACACGTCATCAAAGGGCCAGAGGAAGGATTCACCAACCCTTGGTTTCTCACGGAATTGCTCTGCGAAGGGGCAGGGAGGGTCTCTTTCCCTTGTAGCCACCAGGCAAGTTCAGTGTTTTAATTTACTCTTAACGTGGATGACAGCAAGGCACCAAGACTGGATGGGTGTGGGCCTCCCTCCCCTAATTCTGAGGGAGAGTCCGTAGCCAGCTACCCTAGAAATTTCCAGGAGGAAATGACTGGGGAGGTGTGATGAGCAATGACTGACATGAGGGCAGTGTCTTCACAACCTGGGCGGTGGAGGACAGGTGCCCCTTGTTTGCTTAGAGGTGATGTTTTATTAAGGAACGTGGCGGAAGCACTTTGGTGTCATTTCTATGAGCAATGCCAGAAGTTCTCCACAGTGTCCACAGTTGCTGAGACGCTCTTGTGAGAACTCAGCGTACAGGAAGTGCTTGTCCACGTGGAAAACCGATTCTTGTCCCAGGTCCAGCTTCAGAAATGCCACTGCGTGGGTCCCCGGGGGTCTCCTTCTGTGGGCTGAGACTCCCGTGTGGCCCCCTTTGGTGTGGCCCCTTTTGACACCTAAGCTATTTCCAGCAATGAAAAGGTGCAGACATTCCCAAAGTTGCTTCTCAAATGACATCTGCAAATCACAGATGTCACCCACAGCACTCCATCCCCCCACCTCAAATCAGGGGTGTCACGGAGACCGCTGTGACCTGAACGGGAGGAAACGTTCTCTCTGGAAGACCAGGGGAGCCCCAGGGTAATCGATGAAATCGGCCTGCTGCACCCAGAAGCTTCTCCCCCAGAGCCCTCAGCAGACTCCGCAGCACAGAGACTCACAGGAAGGTCTCAGGAGGACCAGGACTACAACTGCACAAAAGGGATGTATTCAGAAGTGACGGAAACCATCGGTCATCATGACCTTGGTTCTTTCCATTGTTAATTTTGTGCTACTTCAAGGCCCGATTCACACACCTCTTGCATGAAGTCTTCCTGTGTTTCCTCCACCCCAGCTGCCTCTGGTCTTGCCCACCTCCCACCACGCCCCCTAGCCCAGAGTCTGCGCTTGCTTCTTCTGTGGCACCTTCATATCAACTGAATAACTGAATGATTAAGATACTTTAAATTTTTTTCTGGCTATAGAAGCAAGAAATGGTCATTATAGAAGAACATCCAAATCCCCCCACCCCCCACAAATAAGAAAATTAAAATCCTAAATAATTTCCCCATCTTGATGGACATTTTTCCATTTTTTATCCTGTGCATTTTGTATATACTTAAAAAAAAAAGAATGAATCAGACTGAATGTATTGCTCTGAAGCCACTTTGTCCCTTTAATCTTATTATGTACATTTCTGTGCATTCTAGAACATCCTTTTGGTGCTTTTGGACCGTGGCTTATTTGAGGCAGTAGAACACAGTGATTTAAAAGGGTGGGTTCTCCTGGCTGGTGTGGCTCAGTGGACTGAATGCTGGCCTGTGAACCAAAGGGTCATTGGTTCAATTCCCAGTCAGGGCACGTGCCTGGGTTGCAGGCCAGGCCCCAGTAGGGGGCGTGTGATAGGCAATCACACCTTGATGTTTCTCTCCTTCTCTTTCTCCCTCCTTTCCCCTCTCTCTAAAAATAAATAAATAAAATATTTTTTTTAAAAATGTGGGTTCAGGAGTTGCTCTGCCTGAGTTAAAATCCTGGCTTGGTGACTTTTAGCAAATCAATTAACTTCCCCGAGCCTGGGTTTCCTTACCACTGGTTTGCTGTGAGTATAAATCTATCAGAAGCTCTTCAAACAGTGTTTGGCACATGTAAGCACTTGATCAATATTGGCCACATTCTTGATTTGGTCACAGTCCCCTGCAGTTGAGCCTTGAAAGGTCAAGATTACTACTCCAGCCCGGCTGGTGTAGCTCAGTGGATTGAGCGCGGGCTGGGAACCAGAGGGTCCCAGTTCGATTCCCAGTCGGGGCACATGCCTGGGTTGCGGGCCAGGTCCCCGTGAGGGCCATGTGAGAGGCAACCATACATTGTTATTTCTCCCTCCCTTCTTTTCTCTCTGAAAAGAAAAAAGAAAAAAAAAAGATTACTACTCCAAGTACTACTGCAGTCACCATTCATGCTTTTTTTTTTTTTAAGACAAATGGAATTTCTGGGTTAAGTATTTGCACATTTTAAGGTTTTTATGTGTGTGCCAAGTGGCTTTCTATTGATACGGGAGCAGTTTAACGATCGCCAGTGTGTGCGACAGTTGGCATTGACACGGAGCGATGGAGCGTTCTGAGGCCGACCTATCAGGTCGCACGATGGGTGAAAGAAGGTCTGGTAGCGTCCCACTCATCGGCCCATTACCACTCTAGGCAGCAGTGGACTCCAGGTCAAACGAAGGCCCCGTTCAGACCAGCACATTTGTGTCCAGGGCTACTAGAAACAAACAGAACCAAACATGATATAGCCAAGACAGACAGTGGGTTTTGTTTTTTCTAGTTGAAAGTGGGAAATGTATGGACATTGTCTGTGCTTTTCAATATAGGAGGATTGTAGGAAGTAGGATTTTGTATAATAGGGGGAAGTTGAAGCAGATGTCATATTCTCCTCCATAAATGCAATAAACACAAGTTTTCTTGTTTGTTTGTTTGTTTTAATGTATACACGCAAAAATATTCCAGTGGCTCTCAAACCAACACAGGAGCAAATGTCACAAAACACACTGCTTTGCATGGCACTATCGAAAGCAGAACTAGAACATTCTGAGCACCGAGTGGCTTCCCCGCCGAAGCTGCGTGATGGAAATGGGTCAGCAAGCAGGAGGAAGTAGACTGGAAGCTAAGTAGACAAATTGTGAAAAGTATGACTTAAATCCCCACTTTTAAGGAAGTAGATGGGGAAGGGCAGTTTCCAGAATAGAAACCCTCCCTACCAACCTATCAAGGATAAAAACAAACTCATAGCAAGTACAAATAAGGAAATAAGCATTGCTCACCCTCTCATGCCTCATTGTGAACACTAATTAATATAAATGTATACATTTTACACCATCAAAATCTGTAGTACATACAATTTTATATCCTTTTTTTCCCACTGAGTATTCCATCATAAAAGTTATCCCACATCATTAAAAAGTGTCCACAAACATCACTTTTAAGAATTACATAGTATTTGAAGATGATACCATAGGAATGATTTTGTACCTGGAATTCTATACCTTGCCAAACTATCCATGCAGTGTCAGGCAGGACCTCGGACTCCCATACAGTTTCTGGAAATGAAATTAACTGATGATATACCACTCAAGCAAGAATAAGTTATGAGAACTAAAACCTATTCGACCAGCCTTGAAATGCAATTAAAAAAATACCACTGCCTTATGGATGTACAGTTGGCCTAGCCTGTATATTTTGGAGCACTCAGTAAATGTTATAAGAGCTGGAAGGTGTTTGTAATATTATAAAGAAAGCACATGCTTCTTTGCCAATCCATTAAAAATTGCAGAAAATAGTAAGTTATGAAATACATCATGTCCCAAATATAAAACCAACCAAGAAGTAGGATTTTGTATAGTCGATGGAATCTAAGAAGAGAGGACCCACTTGACCTTGACATTAGAACATTCCCCGCTACAGATCTCAACATAACACTTTTTTCTGTAGAGGCTAGTGTTAACACCATCTTTCTACTTTAAATACAGCCTGTTCATTGGTTTTCAACGACCAGACTTAACTTACTGACAGAGCATGAAGAACATATTTACCAAACAGAACGCGTGAGCTGTCCCTTGGCCACACTACAGAGGGGGTACAGCTGAGAGAGGGTGAGGAGTAGCGGGGAGAGAAGCAGTGGAGGGAAGCAAAGGTACAGACAGGCGAACCAATTAATTAATGGGTCAATAAACAGATTGAATGTTATGTAAAATCATAACCATCAGAAGAAATAAAAATATACAACTGTCCATGATATGGAGGTGGGAGAAGGGGGTCAATGAGTGAATAAGTTTCTCTCAGTTTGACGATGATGCTTAGAGCCGATCATCGAAGGTGTAGGTATAGGATGCTATTTAGCGATATTAAGGTAAATACCAGAAGAAATGGAAACAGAAACCATCAGGCGAAGATACCTATTAGGAGAAAAACTGGGAAAGGAGTGGGGAAGAAGTCTTACTTTTTATGGCTTTCTGCATGGTTTCCATTTTTATTTCTAGCCAATTATATTTTAATAATTAAAAAGCAAAATAAGCAAAACACCAAAGGATTCTTAAGTCACAGATAGGCATCAGGTCAAAAAGATAAACATTTGTCCCCTCTATTTTCTAATTATACTGCATGTAATGCGGTGTTTGTTATTTCCTTCATGGGAAAATGCATGAAGAAAAGAGAGAGAATTAATGCATCGTTTTTGTCACATCGTGGTTAGAAGTTATAGGAAGTGAGGATGACTACCAAGAAATCCATCGAAAACACGTGCCCATCTGCAATGGGCGCGAAGGCCAGGCTAGCCGCGTGATCCTGGGCAAGTCACTTAGCTCCTCTGGACGCCCTTCCACCTCCAAAACAGAGAGGCGCTGTCCAGAGCAGCTCTCAGGCCCGGGCCAGCTCCCAGAGCTTATGACTCTCTCAAATTCCAGTAACCCTGACCTTTGCCCTTGAGATCACAGGACCCCAGCCATCTCGACTACAGAATGGCTGGGTTCTCTTTTCTGTTGTTGGGAGTTTACTTCCACTTGAATCCCGAAGCTGTCAGGTGCTGCAGACCTCACGTTCTTCTAACAGAATGGCCGTTGTTGGCTCCAACAGAAAGTACAAAGTCTACACAGATTATTAGCCCTGGTGTGAGCTTAGAAAAACGCCACAGGCCTCACAGTGAAGATCAAGGGTGTAACCCAGGCCCAGCTCAAGCCCTCAAAGAAACCTGTAACCATTCGGGCTCGTGCCTCCAAGAGAGCAGTCTGTTTCGCAAGAAACGCAGGAAGCTTGTTGAAAGACACAACCATAACAGAAATGCCACATCAAACTGAGAGGTGTTCTTTAAACGCGGGGAAGCCGTGCACCACCAGGACCCAGCCAGAACTAAATCCACTGCCTTCGGGTTCAACATCCCTCCACGTCCTGACCAGGACCTGGGGGTTTCATTCAAAATGAAGTTCTGCCCCCGGTAGGTTCTTAACGAGAGCGACGAAACAGAAACAGAAGCTTGTGGTGAGATCATGTAACAAACGGCAATTCATTTCCTTTTTGTAAAATAGTGTCTGAAATTGTCAGATCAAGTTTGAACACTGAGGGGCAGGGACTAAGGAATACCCACGGGTGGTTAGCAGAGAGTCTACAGTCTTGTCATAGGAAGTGGGTCCCCAGGGCCGCGGCCGCGTCCCGGGAAGCTCTCACACATGCAGCGCTTAGACCCCAAATGGGCCCGTGGAATCAGACACTGGTCTGATTCCCAAATCTCCAGGTGACACATCTGGGCACTAAAGTTTGAGAGATGCTGGCGTGCAAGCCCTGTGAAGTCCACACACCTACCCGTGTCAAAACCCGCGGATTTCACTGTGCAAAGGTCAAGGAGTGAAGTCCACAAAAACGCTCCAAGAAAAATGTCGTCGTTGTTTTCATTATTGCTACTCCCCTGTACAGATGAGGAAACCCAGGTAAACTGCAGCAGGGCTGGGCCACCAGGACCTTGGAGAGCAGGCTGAGAGAAGTTAGAAACTTGTCCAAAGTCAAAGGTGGTGGAAGGCAGAATTAGGATTTGAAACAGGATCTCCTTGCACCGCAGCCTCATGCCCCTAAGCAGGGCTTTCAGCTGCCTCACTAGAGTTGGATGCTTTCAAGTGATTCATCTGGACCATTGAATCCGGTGGGTAGCATGTCCAGAACCCCCTTCCAGAACATCATCCTTAGGAGACATCCTTAGGAGCTTCTTTCTCACCCCTCACCCGACCATCTGGGTAGATATGGATGTTCTGGGAGGGGTCCTTCCTAGAATTTTGCAGCAGAGAGTGTGACCCTACTTCTGGACACACACGTGTGAGTCACAGAGGCCCCGCATGTGTCAGCCAGCCCCGGAAACAGCGCCTGTGGTTCAAAACGGAAGGTCAAGGCTTCTGGGAAGGATGATCTATTTTATAATGCCTTCAGGTTTCAGAATGACTACGGGGCCCTTTCACCTACCTCCTCTGAGTTCAGCACCATCATCCACCCTCCGACACCCTTGGCTCTGGGGACAGAGGAGGGTGGGGTGAGGCAATTGCCACTGACAGGAGCCTCCATTTCCAAGAGCCGGGGCTCCAGAACAACCCCCGTCGAGGCTCCGCAGGCCCTTTGTGGTATGACTTGGAGACATGATAACTTTCTAGAGAGTCATGCTTGCTTTTCTGGGATGCAGGGAAGGGAGAAGTGGGAGGTCCCACCAGGGAGCTTCTCAGCAATCCATTTTTCAGGCCCGCTTCCCTCGTGACCCACATGGGATTCATCTTCTCTGTCTGCAAGATTTAGATTCAGCTGCAAACAGCAGGGATGATGATGATGATGATGATGATGATGATGGCATGTGTAAATCAAAGCTCCTCAAACCATCGTGGGTACACGAATCTTGTTGAAGTACAGATTCTGATTCAGGAGGCTTGGGGCGGGCCCTGAGGTTCAGCGTTTCTGACAAGCTGCTGCGGGTGCCCGTGCTGCTGGACCACAGAGCACACTGAGACGTGAGGGCTGCGCCCAGGCAGAAGCATGCTCCTCGCTGCAGCACAGAACACCTGGCGGCTGGCCTCCAGGCTCCAGGGCTCCATAGCGGCCTCGGAGGCTCTGACGCTGAGCTCTCTGCTCATCCCTCTTCGGCGTGGGGCTTCCATCCTTGAGATCACCTTGTGATCCAAGGAGGGTCCTGGAGACCCAGCCTGCCCATCCGGGCTCCAAGCCGGCAGCAAGAGGGAAAAACAGTGTTTCTACCAGCCAAGCCAGCTCCTCTGAAAGATTTTCTTGTAAGGCCGTAACTTCTGCTTTGTTCCTTGGCCACCCATAAACTGCAGAGAGGCTAAAAATTGGATTTCTTTTCCTAAAAAAGGAGAGGAGAATGAGGGGGCTGGTGGGTAATTAAGATATGCGCCCCTCTCTCCATCTTGCTCATCATCATTTGGAAACCTTAAGGTAGGGGAACACGACTTGGGCAGCCCCTCTTTTCCGGCTGTTACTCTGGGAAGGAGGAAGCTGGCTCCGCTGCGCATCGTCTGGGTGACCGTCGGCCATGGGTAGGAACCAGGGAGAACAAACGAAAAAATGCTGACCACAGGGCAAGAGGGAAAGTGACTCTGGCCAAGTGGTCTGAAGTCTTCTGCTCGAGCCAGGCAGAAAAGCGGAAGACCACGGACAGACCCTGTGCTTCGCTCTTGAAAGCTGGCCTTCATCTTGCTTCTGAGGCTTAAGTTCTACCTTGTACCTCAAGGGGTGGGTCTTTCCCCCTGGGGCTGACAGCCTCTTTAGCTCCCCCTGGAACCCGAGTTCTCTCTGCTATGCTCGAGCTGGACTCCTCCCATCCTCCCTCGCTCCTCAGAGACGGGGTGCTGCCTGTACGTGCTGCAGCCAAAGCCTCGGCCCCACTTTGGGCTTGCACACCAGCACCTGGTCTTCCCCACTCTTGGGTCCCTTCTCTTGCTTCAGATAGGACCCGCAGTGCTAAAACCTCCCAGAATCTCCAGAAGCGGCTGCGGTCAATTCTTTTATGCTTTAGGTATTTTTCTTCTATGTCCCCTTTGGCTGAGACTGCCTGGCACACAGCCCCCCAACCCACCTAGGGAAAGCAGTTCTGGGATGACTTTTGGGCAGGGGTGACCATGGAGGGGACCAGGAGTAGACACCCTACTCTAAACTGCCAGTGGCTTATGACATGATTTGATGCGAAGGGAACTGACAAAACCAAGTGAGAGCATTAACTAAACCAATCACAGTCCCTCACCAGGGAGCTTAACATGAAGTTGCGGGACAGAAAGAGGCAGACGTATGGCTGCTGCTGAGTCCGAGTCGGGATGCCACAAACTCCCATTGCTGGTGTCCCCAGCTCTCGAACCCAGCTGGCTGGGAATATCCGGCCTGGTGGCTTTCACGCTGCTGGTTATCTAGGGACGCCACAGGCTTTCAGACAAGCACAGCTGACATCCTCCTCTAGCCATCGAGTGAAAACGCTTCGTGACATCTCGTGATGTGTGTAGCTCACGCTGGGCAAGTTTCCAGTTCTGATGCCTGCCCTGCCGTGGTGTGCGTCCCTTGCTGGCTGAGCCTGCCCTTCCCACAGCCCTCTGCCCAGGGAGGCAGGGATCGACTGCTCTCCGTGCAAGCGTGGTCACGGTTGGGCCGAGAGGGCCCAGTCATAGGGTCTCCAGTTGAGGGGCTGTTTTGTGCTCCCCGAAATGTTTCCAGTGGCATAGCTACCATGATCAAACCCTGTAATGTGGTGCAAACAGATGTCTACCGTTCTCTCCTGTGGACGTCCAGGCTACAGTGGCCGCTCTGTTCTGCAAAGGGCCCAGGCTCTTCCCAGCTCGTTGCTCCACCAGCTCTGTAGTGTTGTCCCTGCGCTGTCCGACTCTGCTCACAGCGTATCCGCATTCCAGTAAGTGGGAAGGAAAAAGGAGTCCGGAGGGCACGCCCCTCCCCTTTAAAGGCACAATCTGGAAGTTTGGCTAACTTACGTGCGTATCCTATTGGCCGAAACGGGAGCACACGGCCTCACCCGGTACAAGGAAGGCTGGGAAATGTCAGTCCTATTCTAGGTAGCTCCATGACTAGCTAAAAATCCAGGGTTATAGTATGTGCCTCGCTAAAAGTCTGGGGCTACACAGAGTGGGGCAAAAGTAGGTTTATAGTTGTGAGTACACGAAACGCAGAGTTCATTCATTGTTATATTATTTTCCATACGAACAGCTGTAAACCTACTTTTGCCCCACTCTGTATCATGTGCCGAGCTACAAATTCGAAGTTCTATTATTTTGAGAGAATGAATAGTAGGGGGCATCTCCAGTCTCTGCTGGTCAGACCCTCTGGAATCTGGGGCTGGAGAAACCAGAGCTGACGGTTTCTTCATAGTAAGAGGAGATGGCTCTGGCCACGTGGTTTTGTTGGTTAGAGTGTCAATCCACGCACTGAAAGGTCGCTGGTTTGATTCCCAGTCAGGGCACATACCTAGGCTGTGAGTTCAATCCCTGTTCAGGGCACCTACAGGAAACCAATCAATGTTTCTCCTCATATCCATGTTTCTCTCTCTCTCTCTCTCTTTCTCTGTCTTTCAAGATCAATGGAAACATGTCCTCAGATGAGAATTTATGAAGAGAGAGAGAGAAAGAGAGGAGATGGGGGGTGGTTTGCAGAAAGAGTCCTGGCCACGAGGCCCAGGAGAGGATTGCTCCCACTCCTGCTCTCCCGGGGGGTGTCCTCTCAGAAAATCTCCTTCTCTTACGAAGCAGGAGGCGCCCAGAAGTGTCGCTGCACGTCCTGGGCACGCAGTCCTGTGGGAGGGGAGGTTCGAGCGATGTCCGCACGGTGGTCTGCTCTCCAGAGGAGACAACGGAACCCTAAGCGCTCCATTGTCTGTCCTCAGGCAAAGAAGAAAAAACGCTCAAGGAGCTGCTGCCTTCGGTCTCTTGATCAGAGATGGGAACAGCCATCGATATGCGTTGTTATCTGGCTTCCTCTGTGTGGAAAGCGCAGATAGAGATCGAGAGGGTCCCGTTTGCCGAGACCACAAGCACACGGTAAGTCCGCCATATGAACACAACCATGAATGAGATGTGATCCTGGGGTGTGTAAATGGGCATTGAGCCCCCAACACGCGGGCCTCACGAGGTGCCATAGGCGTGAGGCCTCCCTGCAGACCACTGTCCAATTAGCCACAGTGCACACAGTGGGGCCTGCAGACAGATAGGAAAAAAGGGGGGGTGGCCAGAACCTGGGACCCGGCTAGCACCAAGAGGGACAGGATCAGTCTCAGGTCCTGGAGGAGGGAGTCCCTTCCAGAAGGCAGAAGTGGTTTCTGGTTCCTGAAGAGGATGGCCAGGGTGATATCTTGCCCAGCAATACAACTTTCAAAAATCAGAAACCCACATCACGTATCAAGTCTTCACTGATTTGTGATATGTATGATCTGACAGTGAACTAGGGCCAGAGGCGTGGGCAGCCTGCAACCCCAAGAGTGGGCAGCTGCCACACACGCTGGCCACAAGCCAATGGCACTGGGATGCTGAGGTCTCCGTTGGGGTCTACGTGGTCCTCAGGTGAGGACTTGGACATGCTGGCAGCATCGGGAGGACGCGTGGGTGGGTGACCGTGGTCCAGAGCAGCAAGCTCCAACAGCCCCAGCAGTGCAGGGCTCCAGCAAGGGGAGAAAGGTCACTCCTGCACAGCAACAGGTGATGGTGGAAAAATTAATTAGAAACTTAACTCTAACCAGCTTGAGCAAGAAAGGGAATCTGTGGGCTGTATCACCAAACCGCACGCAGTGCGGCGGCACAGCTGGACCCAGGGGCGACCAGATTTGGAGATTCAGCTGTTGTCAGGTCAGGACCTCCTCCCCAGTCTGGCTGCTGCACAAAACACTGTAGGCTGGGTGGGTGGACAGCACTGATTTCTCACAGCTCTGGAGGCTGGGACGTCTGAGATCTAGGAATTGGCCTGTCCAGTTCTTAGTGAGGGCCAGTGCCCAGGCTTGCAGAAGGCCACCTACTCCCTGTGTCCCCTTATGGCCTCTTCTTGTGTGTGTACCTGTGGGAAGCGAGAGTGAGCTCTGGCGTCTCTTCCTCTTCCTCTAAGCATGCTAATCCCATCCCAGGGACCTCACCCTCTTGACCTCATCCAAACCGAATCCCCTCCCAAAGGTCCCACCTCTTAATGCAGTCACGTGGGGGTTAGAACTTCCTTTTTTAATGAATTTATCGAGGGGACCTTGGTTCATAAAATTATATAGGTTTCAGAGGTAGGAGTTAGGACTTCAAAATATGAAGCGGGTGGTGGTGGGGGTACACAAACATTCAGTTCATCACAACCTGTGTCTCTGATTCTCTTTGCACATTGGATTCATTCTCACAATTGAGCTTTTCCCCATAAGGCCAAAGCCATGACTGCAGGCAGCTTTGGACCTAAATACTAGCAAAGAGAGAGAGTATCCTCACTAACTCTGGGTTGACAAAAGTCTCCACAAAGTCTCCTGATTGGCTTTGCAAGCCACTTGTCCATTGCTGGACAGTCACTTTGGCCAAAAGGAGACTACTCTGATTGGCCCAGGCAGGTCACATGCTGATCTCTGCAGCCTCGCTGATGGTTGGAGTAGGGAAGGAGCAGCTTGCTCCCCCCCAAATGGGGAGTGCGGTTGCTGGCCTGCCCAACAGCAAATGCCCATTGCAAAGGAAGCTGGGGGTGGAAAGGGCTGAAGGGGGCTGTGCTGAGCTCCAGCAAGTCTAATTCCCTCGGATACCTGAAATAATTCAGGGAACTGACCAAGCAAGGGGCTGAAACCCATGGAAAAACACCATGTAAGCCAAAGAAGTCTGTTTATGACGGTTAATACAGAGATTAGCAGAGATACAGAGAATCTCTGAGGGGAGATTCAGCCTGAGACCTGCTTGTGTGGGAGTCTGGAGCCAGGATGCAGGGAGGAGCTGGCCATCAGCTCCTGGGACTAGTGGGGGCTGCTCCCAGTAGCGGAAGGGGACCTCGTGGTTGTGTGTGACCAAATGCGGGGTAGGAGGTGCCCTTGCAAACCCAGCGGTTCATCAGTTTTCCTCAGAAATATGTGTCACCCATCAGGTCTCGGGGTTTCATGCCCACCAGGGGCATGAATCTACCCCCCAAAGATGGGGGGAAGGGTGTTGGGTACAAGGCCAGACCATTCTGAGTGAGACCGACAAATCAGCAGGTGTCCCTGATGGGGAGAGAGGAGACCCGAGCAATGAGGCAAAGGCCCAATAGCTAGGCCGGTGTGTGACCTTGGAACCAGAGCACACAAGGGGCCACCGTGCATGGGAGCCTCGGTGCCCAGGCTGCAGCCCCCTCAGAGACCGGGCAGAAGGGAGCCTGCGGGTGGTGTCAGCTGCAGAGACTGAAAGCAGGCCAAGGCTGGTCACCATCCCCCCACCCCACGGACACCCGGAACCGCTCCCAGGAAGTGCGAAGAGATGGGAACTCGTGGTGCCTCACACCAGGGACGGCGTTGAATTGTCACCCTCCCTTTGCACTGCCCAGCACGTCGAAGGTTAGCATGGCAAAGACTACAGGGAGACATCTCCGCAGCTGCTGGCGTGAAAGCGTCTTTGAGAAGAAAGCGTCTTTGAGAAGTCTGCTTTCAAAGGGCGGAAAGGGAGTTTCCAGCCTGGATGTTGAGGTCCTCCCACGTTTTCTGCAGAAATCAGGGGCTTTCTCTGGAACACGAACTAGACGGAGGAGGAGGCGGGCTGGGTGCGAAGGGCAAAAAGCCAGAGAAGAGGAGAGAGACGCGCCCACAGCCTGGAGGAAGGTTTCGAGGAACACGCTGGACACTTAGGTATGAGGTTAGCCTGCCCCTGGTCCCCCCGACCCCTGAAACCTTTAGCAAACTCCCCACTGCTCATTGGTGCATGTGACCCTCCTACTCCCAGTTTAGTGATGTGAAACCATGCAGTTCCCTTGGGTTCACGCCAACAGCTGCCATTAGTGAAAGGGGCTGCAAGTCCCCTGCCCCACTTTAACCGCACTCCAGGTCACCAGAAGAGCAAGTCTCAGAGTAAATTCTGCCCCCAATGCTGACATTTGTCAGCAGGCAGGCCATCCCGTCAAGAGCAGAAGGGCCATTCGGGGCCACAGGGAGGGGGTGGGGATGAGAACAGAAACTCAAGCAAAGACGAACACACCTTAGCGAGAACTGATGTAAATGGGCTGTCGGTGTATGCACTTACACACACCTATGACTTCACTCCAAGTCTGATCGGAGGCAGGGACTACTTGTTTTGCTTTCAAAATCGCACATGACCTCGCTCCCCGACCACCCGGGGAAGAATATGATAAAACGCCAACAGCACAAATGAGCTTTGTGCGCTGCGACACGCGAGCGATTCTTTGCTCTGGGAAGATGTAGATGTTGGAGGTGTAAACGTGGGATGCTGTGCCTCCCAAACCAAGCACTTTCCCCCCAGGGGCCCCCCAGGAGGATCTACAGGAGATGCCCTCGTGAGGACACAAAAGGAGTTGTGGGAGGGGCCGGGAGGAGCTCCTGTCCCGCAGGCGGGACAGGGTGTCTGGCCTCTGCACGGTAGAACAGGTGAAAACCAGGTGCGCGTCTGGTGCTAGAGTCCAGCCAGCCATGCACCACGAGGAGCGGAACCCCACGAAAAGGACCCCGACAGCAGTGAGCCTCCCAAGCTCAGGAAGATGGCTGCGGGCAGAAGGGCACCTGGGACAACTGTGGGTTCTAAGGCTGCAGCCACCGGGGCGAGACTCTGGGAGGGGAGAGAGCCCCAGCACCGGGCAGAAACCAAGGATGACGGGGGTAAGAGGAGCAGGTTCTGAGCCCATGACCAGTGGAGTGGGGAACAGAGAGTGAGAGAAACCCCCAGTTGTTGGACACCCCTGGCCATTCCTGAAGCTTAGGCCTGGAGTGTGGACCTGAAGCTCCTTAAATGCCCCTTCCTAAGGGCAGGGCTAATCCCAGGAAGAGGAGGTATTTTCATTAGGAGGTGTTCAGCTGCAAGTAACCGGACACCGAACTAGGAGTGGTCGAAACCCTGAAGGTCATTGACTCACAAACACGCAGGTCAGCAGAGCTGGCCGACAGCCAAGGCCTCCAACTCCGTTTTCTGGTGACTTTCAGGAAATATGACTCCGCCTATTGCAGGACGGTGGCTTCTTCTGCAGGCTGGCAGAGAACAGCTGCTGCTGGCTGGCCTTGCGTGAGCACGAGGGCCGGACAGACATCCGACAACACCACTCTTCTGTGAGGAGGAAGGAGCGGGGACGGTACCAGGGCGGGATGGAGCACGGCGGGGCAGAACGGAGCGGCGGGCTCGGCTCTCGCTACCGCTCCTCTGCCTGAGCTGAGGGGGCCACTTCTGCTCTTGTGGCCTCACTTTTTTTGTCTCATAGCAAAGTGATTAAACTAGAGAATCTTTACGTCATCTTCGGCTCTATGAAATGAGACGTTTATGAATTACTCAGGGTGGGCCTTCAAGTATGGGAAATGACTCTAGCCCTTTGTGGAAGGTGATACCTCCCAGAGATGGCCCCAGCAGCTCCTTCATCCCACACGCCCCTCTAGGGCCGGACCTCACCACTCCGCCGTCAGGACGTGGACCTGATTCTCATCCCCTGGGTCTGCACTAGCCAGATGACCCTCCTGCACCCAGGGGCCGTAGTGGCTTATAACTAATAAACTGATGGTCTTTTCAAAAGGCCGTGCAGATTCCAACTGATTCCCTCTGAGCACTAGCTGCAAGAGAATCCAATACCGTATAAGAAATCCAACTACTCTCAGACCGCCGTGCTGGAAGAACCGTGAGCAGGCAGCCATGCGGAGAACTCGCTGAGCTTCCAGCCCACAGCCAGCATCAGGTGCCAGCCCTGAGTGAGCGCCACCTGGACTCCAGCCCGGGCTGCCCTCCAGGTGACCGAAACCTCGGCTGGCCTCACATTGCAGCCCCACGAGAAACACCACAGCTGGACGGTCCAGCCACGCCTGTCCGGGATGCTTGACCCAGAACATCATGAGCAAAACGAAGTGGCCGTTCTACTACACCCTTGTTTTCGGAGTGATTTCAGTGGTGGTCAGAATATGCTTAGAGAGGAGTGGGCATAAAGGAACCAGGCAAGATTTAGACTCAGCTTTGATTGTTTCTGATAGTTGCAAAACATTGAAAAATACTTAAATCCCCTTTTGTGGCTACTGAGGAAGCAGGTGGAGAGACTCTCTGAGGAATGACCTGGGGCAGTCTTGCCAGGAGGTGATAACATGGGACCTTCACAGCTAGGTAGC
The DNA here is from genome assembly GCA_004026765.1 of Micronycteris hirsuta. Lineage (NCBI taxonomy): Eukaryota > Metazoa > Chordata > Mammalia > Chiroptera > Phyllostomidae > Micronycteris > Micronycteris hirsuta. The sequence goes on from PVJI01011259.1 coordinate 51,609, forward strand.
TCTTCAGAGTTCCCGAAGGGCCCACTAACTCATTCAAGTGTCGGAAGTAAGGGCCAGGGCACGATTCAGTCTCCACCTTTGTTCAGTTCCCCTCCTGGAATTCCCAAGCCTGTAGCACCCCTATTTTTCTCAGAGAGAACAGTAATGGGTGAGCAAACCCTCCCTTCAGCGAGCCCCGCATGTAATGGCACCATGCCGGCCAACTTACACTGTCTCTGCACCGTACCTTCCCATGGGGACAGCAAAGAGGGCTGGAGGCCTCTGAACTGCCCAGTTTCCCAGCTAGCCCTCTGGTGCCCCCCTCAGGGTCTCCGGGCCCAGTCCTACAGCCCCTTGTACGGCCGTGTTTAGCAGCTGCCACCTTGGCTCTTAGCAGATCCACCTCCTGGTTAAGGGTTTTCCCCGGAGAGGCCACACAAACGGTAACCCCACCGAGCCTCTGAGCAGTGGGCAGGGCAGGTGTTACTCATGCACTATGGTGACCCCCAGTCATTTGTACCTCCCGGTATTCGCATCCTTCAAGAGGTTGGCTTGGGCAACAAATAAAATAGAGCTGAACTTCAGCAGCAAGGTCACCAACGACAGGGTGGCTTCTGTCCTGCTCTCTCAGACGACTCACTGGGCGGGAGGCCAGCTGCCATGTGAGGTGGACCCTCAAGCCGCCCCATGGAGAGCCCCCTGCCGTCAGCCGTGTGAGTGAGCCGTCTCGAAAGCAGGTCCTCCAGCCCCGGTGAAGACTTGTGATAGCAGCGGGACCAGCAGACACCTCGACCTCGTCCCGCGAAAGACCACGGGCCAAAACCACGCAACTGAGTTGCTCCTAAACTCCTGGCCCAAGGGAACTGTGTAAGATAATAAATGTTTGTTGTTTAAGCTACTGAATCTTGAAGGAATTTTTAAAAGGGTGATCGATAATTAATCTGTCCATCGTACAAACGAGAAGCTGAGGCCCAGCCCGAAGTCACACAGATAGAACTGGGAAGAGAGCCCTCATCTTGTGATTGCTGACTCAGACGGCACGGGGCCCCTACAGCCCGTGACTCAGCAGGCCTCCAGTGTGGCCCCAGAAGAGGGAGAGATGAGGCTGCAGGCACGGGGCAGTGACTGCGCGAGCACCCTGGCCACGCTCAGGGCCCGGACCAATGGGGCTCCTCCCCAGGAACCCAGGGCTGGGGAAGGTGGCTGAGACCCTTGCTCCCGCTGGCATGGCGCCTCCACGATGAGGAGAAACAAGCCAGCACGCAGACCTTCCCGCCCGGGCAGCACTCCCTCCCTTGCACATAGGCTCCCAGTGCTCTGGGCCTCAGCCCCTCCCTGCCCCCCCCCCCCCACCACAAAGGAAGCCACTCAGAACCACGACGCTGCAAGTCTCCTGGGGTGCAGGGACTTGTGTGTAAGACCCCTGACAATGACTCAGGCACCAGCCTGGCCTCCCAGCGTCCCCACTGCTGATTCAGGCATCTGCTTTAGAGAAGTCACCCCAGTGAGGGACACTTCCAGGTCCTAGTGAATCACTGGCCATGCGAGCGCCGGTCACCTGGCCACAGCCCAGGCCTGCGGCCTACGTGAGCTCTCCCTAGCGACCGTGTGTGGCAGTCATGTGGTCAGCACGGGGCCAGTCTACCTGGCTGTTTCTTCATCCTTCCAGCGGGATGGGTCTTCTTGAAGCAAGAGCTACTATGATCCCCTGGGGCAAGACTGGAATTGGGGGGGTGGCGCATCAAGAGGGTGGCTTAAGACAAAAGGGTGAACAGTTGCCGCTTATCTTCAGGGTCTCAAGTCCGGCTGTCAGCACCGTGGAGGACGCACCAGACAGGGGCCCTAACTCAGGGGCCGGGGTCGGCAGCAGGAAGCAGAGAAGTGCTCATGGGTTGGGCGGAGGTTGTGGCAGAGGGCAGCCCCTTGGCTGTGCAGGCGTGTGGAAGGGAACAAGGGAGGGACCTGGGGCGGTGACATTTCTTGATAAAGGACTTTAGCAGCCCAGCAGAGGGTCTCGCGCCTGTGACCTGGGGTGGCATTTAAGGACCTGCACAAGAGGAGAAGAAACAGGAGGGTATGTAATCTAAACTCAAGATTCCACCACTCGGATAACCTTAGAAAAGCTGTTGGCCAATCTGGGCCTCAGTTTCTTCTTGAGAAAAGTCACGCAAATGGTGTTCAAAGTGGGCCCCCTGGAGCCGGTATGTGTGTGTGGGGGGGGTGGTCTGCAGACCAGCCTTACTTAGCGTTTGCTGTTGTGGGGGGAGCCTCTAAGCCAGTGCCGCCCAGTAGGAACAGAAAGTGAGTCACATAGGCAATTTTAAATTATTTTAGTAGCCACATTTTAAAAAATCTAAAAATACAAATAAGTAAAATTAATTTTAATAGCATCTTTCAACATGTCATCAATTTATTGCATTTATTAAGATCTTTCACATTCCACTTTTTGTACTAAATCGTCAATGGCTGGTGTATAATTTGTGCTTAAGCACCTCTCAGTTCAGACCAGCCACACTTTCAGCACCCAATAGTTGGAATCGTGTGCCTGACCTGTGAAAAGGAAGGACGAATCAAGGCTTTAAGAGAAGACCGCCCCCTGGTGGACAACACAGGGAAGAACAGGGGAGACCAAAGGGTTAGAGTGGGCAAACACTGGAAAGCGCAGAGAAGCCTGTGGGGGGCGTGGGGGGCGTGGGGGGCTCAGTCCAGCCAGAGCTGAAGGTACAGGAAGGAGTGTGACAAAAGAGGTCATGGATTTATTTGGACTCCTCCAGCATCATGGGGTTTTCATGACATCTACTTACGGTCTCAGTTCCTTGGTTCAGTGATCACGTATGTTGGCATTATCCATGTATGTGGTGAGGGCATTCGGGGAGAGCACATGCAGATCAGAGACACAGGTCAAGGCCAAACTCCTGAGAGATTTGGGAGCGGGAACTGATGGCGGAGTCACTACTAGGAAGAGAGCAATGTAGACTATTCTTTCTAGACAAAGGAAGATGGGGCACAGACAATACAATCCAAATTATTGTCCATTATTTGGACGATAATACAAGCTGCAGATCAATTGTCATGATCAAGTTCAAGGACTCAGAGGCATTCAAGAAGCAGGATAGCAGAGCTGGTTAGGAATAGACTCGAGCCAGCTTTGCTGCTTCCCGGCTGCGTGACTTGGGGCAACTTACCTCCTGTGCCTCAGTTTCCTCATCTGTATAATGGAGAGAACTGTAGTGGCTGTCCCTTGTGTTTTCAGTGTGAGCAGTTGTATTTGGTAACAATAGATTCTTCTTTCCTAATGCCATATGTCAAATGCTTAGAATAAAGATAACAAAGTCCCGTAGATTCGTTATTATCATTATGGGAATTTCTTTAAAGGGGCAACATTTTCTGTGAGTGCTCACACAGGAGTCAGCCTTTTCCCCAGTGAGCTGAAGTTCAAGTGCAATGACGTGGCAAAGTCTGACTCTTCTCTACTTCATAATGACAGTATTGTTTCAATAGAGGGCAGTGGCCAACAGCCTATTTCTCTGGCCTCTTCAAACTGAAACTGACAGCAAGGCCAGCTCTCCGACCTAGGGGTGACATTCAGGACCGCAAGGTTCAGCCCTGGTTTTACCTTTCCCTCTTTCCTGGGGAAAATATGACCTTATCAGGATTCACAACTCTCTCTCTTGACTTTGATGCTGATGAATTCAATGATCTTCTAATTTAAAAGAGAATAATACAAATGGCTGCTTTTTATTGAACCATTGGTATATGTATTCTATATTCTACATACATAGAATATAACATCTAGTTACAATTCTAGATTCTATGTACATAGAATATATATACCATTTATGCACCAGTTATTCCTTGGTGGCTGCAGAGTCTGGAGTGGTTGCTTCTGTTTTGTTCCCGAGGTCAGTTATTGGTGTGTTTTCTCTTCTTTGTCTGTCTTTCCAGAAATGCACCCCTTTTACTGATCTTTTCAAAGAACACAGTTTTTGTATCATTTCTCAGTTGTTTTGCTTTCAATTTTGTTATTGCTGCTCTTCTCTTTTCTTTTTCCTTCCTTCTACTTACTTTGCATTTATTTTGTTTTCCCTGCTTCTATGTTCTCCAGATAGGAGCTTAGCTATTTATGTGCTACATTTTCTCTTCTCTAATGTAAGCATGTAGTGCTATAAATTTCCCTCTCAGCACTGCTTCCACTGTTTCCCACAAAGTCAGATGTGTTGTGTTTTATTTTCATTTCATTTAATGTATTCTTATTCCCCTCTGGACTTCTTTGGTCCTTGAGTTATTTAAAAGCATGGTATCTCATTTCCAATAACTCACCTGATGAGATTTGCAGGCACAGTAAGTTGGTTTACTACTTCATTACATACGGCTCCAGCTGTCGATTCCATAGTGAGGATGTGCTCCAGAGACAGCCATGTCTTTGTTGTTGAGGAGCCTGCAACTGTGTGAGCTAACTTTGTGGACATGGCAACATATATGAAACTCCACACACATGCATGCACACACGTGTGCCTGGCATTCTTATACCCACACTTCGCCAACAGAGTGCAAACTCTCTCATTTTCAAACAGCGAGACCGATGGACGCCATGGTAGGCAAGAAACAGGAAAAAGAAGTGAAAAAAAAAGGACCAGGTCAGCACTGCCTCTTTAGAGGAATTAGGCCAAACCAGAAACCTCCGGCGGAAACATCAGATATTTCCTAGTGTGGGCTGACAGAAAACAAGCTGCATTTCTCGTAGGTTACCGACACCTGCCTCCAAGTCAACTTCCTCCCCCTGCCCCCATCACGGCCCCCGGCACACCAAGATCAATCCACTCACTCTGCTTTGAAACACCGAAGAAAGGAAAGATACTGGATTTCATACAACAATGGAATGGAACTTCCAGGAACTAAAGGTGCATCAAAAAGGAAGAGAGGTATGTCCTGCAAAACAATTCAGTGTCTGACAGGTAGCTCCCTTCTCAAATGGCATGTGCTGAAAGGCACAGTCAATACTGTAGTTACGTTTATATACAACATATAAAAACACATAAGTATGTTTATAAAGCCTCCCCATCCATCCGATAACTATTTCTGCCTTCCAGGTTTTATGGTTTCATTTCTTACACTTAAATTAAACCATATGGTTGTAGCTTCATAATACATTTCCATCCCTGGCACTGTCACTCTGAGACTGAGCCAGAGAATGGGATCTTTGGGTTCTAAGCTCCAAATGTGGAGTGAAGGAAGGAACTTCACCTTCCC
>PVJI01011260.1:0-56428 GCA_004026765.1 Micronycteris hirsuta
CAAATATATTTTTCCATTGCTTTACTTTCAGTCTGTGTGTGTCTTTACTTTCAGTCTGTGTGTGTCTTTTGATCTGAAGTGAGTCTCTTGTAGACAGCATATGTAAGGGCCTTGTTTCATTAACCATTTTGCCATCATATATCTTTGGAGCATTTAATACATTTACATTTAAAGTAATTGTTGATAAATATGTGGTTACTGCCGTTTTATTTATACTTTTGATATTTCTTCTTTTTCTCTTCCTTCCTTTCCCCTCCTTCTTCTTCCTCTTCCTCTCCTTCTCCTCCTCCTCTTTCCCCTTCTGTCCCTTTAATGTTTCTTATAATACTGGTTTGGTGGTGATAAACTCCTTTACCTTTTTCTTGTCTGGGAAGCTCTTTATCACTCTTTCAATTATAAATGATAGCTTTGCTGGGTAGAATAATATGGGTTATAGGTTGTTGATTTTTCCTTCATTCATTTGTTCCTTCCTTCCTCCCTTCCTTCTTTCATTTTTTCTTTCTATATTTCTTTCTTTCTCTCTTTCTCTCTCTCTCTTTCTTTCTTTGTTTCTTTCTCTCTCTTTTATTCTTTCTTTCTCTTTCTTTCCTATTTTCACTATATTTTAATTTAGACTGATACAATTGCATACAGTTAGAGATGAAGGAGAATGATCACTAGATAGTAATGGAAATGAGAACATTTTACTTACAACCTTCCCCACACTACAACTGTATCACTGAAGGCCAATCTGGGTTGTCCTTGCTGGCCAGGTTCCAGGTGGAATATTGAGGAGTCTGTTGTGGCTGGAGGCTCCATCTTCACAGATGGCCCATGAAAGGATCCTCTGTGGAGGTGGCTTTGAGCCCATCTTTGGGAAGCTGAGCAAAGTAGCAGTACAGTAGCTGCCTAATGGCTGGAGTCCATGTCTCACTGTTCATGTCCTCCAGTGGAAAGCACTGGTGTGTCTACCTATTATTGGTTTCTTAGTGGGTCTATTATTTACAGTCATACTTGTTTGGTGTGTTTATAGTTGACTTTATGTAAGTTGTGGAGTGCAGCTCGCAAAAGTCCTGGCTGTACAGGTTGAGGTTAAATGCCAACTCATTGAGAAATTCAGCATGGAGAAAGTGAGTGTGTGGGCATCTAGTCATCCTTAGACAATGGAAGGTGAGAGAACAAGTCATTAAATATACCCACCCTTGCCAACACTTGCAGAAAGGTGACCATGACCTACTGGCTGTTGAGGCAGGAAATTACATCCCTGGTTCAAGAACTGGGGGAAGGGAGATTCAAATGCTCAAGGCAAGTGGAGGAGATGGTGGACACAGCTATCAGCTTCTGCATGGATGATCTCTCTGGAAATAAAGAACATGAAACTTCATGAAACACACCCAGGAAATGGGGGGGGGGCACTCCTTTATGGTTACAGAATGTTTGGATTCTCTCCTAGTAGCAATGAAAAGAAGTGCTGTACTTAAGAGATGTATCTTTCACTGAAACTGAATCTTCTTCAAACTATATTTCTCAGTGTTTTGTAAGCATTATATATTAACATTCTAAGTAAACATTTACATTTTATTCTATCCTTAACTATTGTGTTTTTTATTTTATTTTTTTTTACTACAGTTGGTATTCAACACTATTTTGTATTATTTTCAGGTGTACAACACAGGGGAAAGACATTCATATAGGTTAAAAAGTATTGCATCTGACAATTCAAGTGCCCACCTGACACCTTAGATAACCATCACAATATTATTGACTATATTTCCAATGCTTTAGTTTACGTACCCAATGTAACTGTGAATTAGTTCTTCCTAATCCTGTCACCTTTTTTTCACCCTGCCCCCAACATCCCTCCCCTGTGGCATCCATCAGTCTGTTCTCTATATCTATAGGTCTATTTTTAATTTTTTTAAAGATTTTATTTATTTATTTTTAGACAGAAGGGACAGGAGGGAGAAAGAAAGGGACAGAAACATCAATGTGTGGTTGCCTCTCATGTGGCCCCCACCGGGGACCTGGCCTGCAACCCAGGCATGTGCCCTGACTGGGAATCGAACTGGCGACCCTTTGGTTCACAGCCCGTGCTCAATTCACTGAGCTACACCAGCCAGACGTATCTATAGGTCTATTTAAAAAAAAAAAAAATTTGTTCTTTAGAGTCCACATATAAGTGATATCATATGGAATTTTTCTTTTCTCTGGCTTATTTCACTCAAAAATAACTGACACTCTCTAGGTCCATGCATGCTGTCATGAATGGTAAGATTTCATTTTTTATGGCTGAGTAATATTTCATCATATATATGCACCACCACTTTTTATGCATTTGTCTGTTGATGGGGACTTGGGTTGCTTCCATATCTTTGCTATTATAAATAATGCTGCAATGAACATGGGGTGCATATATTTTTTTGAATTAGTGTTTTGGATTTCTTCCAATATATAACCAGATGTGGAATTTCTGGGTCATAAGTCAGTTACATTTTTTTTTAAAGAAAACTCCATCTGTTTTCCACAGTGGTTGCACCAATCTGCATTCCTACCAACAGTGCATGAAGGTTTCCTTTTCTCCACATCCTCAGCAACTCTTACTATTTGTGGATTTACTGAGGATAACCATTCTGACAGGTATGAGGTGATATCTCATTGTGGTTTTAGTTTGCATTTCTCTGATAATTAGTGATGTTGAGCATCTTTTCATATGTCTATTGGCCATTTGTATGTCCTCTTTGGAGAGGTGTCTATTCAGTTCCTGTGCCCATTTTTTAATTAGATTCTTAGTTTTTTTAATTGGTGTTCAGTTGTTTGAGTTCTTTATAAATATTGAATATTAACACCTTTTCAGATGCATTCTTGGCAAATATGTTCTGCCATTTAGTGGGATGTCTTTACATTTTGTTGATGGTTCCCCTTGCTGAGCAAAACTTTTCTAGTTTGATGTAGTCACATTTGTTTTGCTTTTGGTCTTCTTACCCAAGGAATTTATCAGAGAAATATTGCTAAAACAAATATCTGAGATTTTACTGCCTATACTATCTTCTAGTATTATGGTTTCATATCTTACATTTAAGTCTTTAATCCATTTTAAGTTTATTCTTGTATATGGTGTAAGAAGGTGGTTTAGTTTAATTTGTTTTGTATGTATTTGTTCACTTTTCCCAACATCATTTATTGACCAGATTTGTGCAAAAAAGTGTGCATTATACATGGCAAAAATGTGCGTCTGATTCATGCCAGTACCATTTTGTTTTCATTACTGTAGTCTTGTAATAGTCTTTGTAGTAGTTTTGTAGTCTTTGATATAAGGTAGTGTTATACCTCCTAATTTGTTCTTCTTTTTTCAAGATTGCTATGGCTATTTGAGGTCTTTTGTGTTTCCATACAAATTTTTGCATTATTTGTTTTAGTTCTGTGAAAAACAGCACTAGTATTTTGATAGAAGTTGCATTGAATCAATAGATTGCTTTGGGTAGTATGGACATTTTAAAGATGTTAATTCTTTCTATCTATGAGCACAGTATATGCTTCCTTTATTTCTTCTCTGATGTCTTAAATATCTTCTAATTTCCTGAGTACGGGTCTTTTTCCTTCTTGGTTACATTTATTCCTAGGTACCTTACTTTTTTGATACAATTATAAATGGGGTTATTTTCCTTTCTGATATTTCATTATTGGTGTAGAGAAATGAAACCAATTTTTAAGTATTTAAAAGTAATCCTGTTACTTTACTGAATTCATTTATCAGATCTAGCAGTTTTTTTGTGGAATCTTTAGGGTTCTTTATATACAGTATCATTTCAACTGCAAATAATGAGCTTTATTTCCTCCTTTCCAACTGGATGACTTTTGTTTCTTCTTCTTGCCTGATTGCTGTGGCTAGGACTTTTAGTACTATGCTGAATAACAGTGGTGAAAGCAGAGATCCCTCTCTTGTTCCTGATCTTAAGGAAAGTGCTTTAGTTTTTGCTTGTCGAGTATGATATTGGCTGTGTGTTTGTCATATATGGCCTTTATTACTTTAAGGCATGTTCCTCTGTTCTCACTTTGCTGAGAGTTTTGATCATAAATGGGTGCTGAATTTTATCAGATGCTTTTTCTGAATCCATTTATATGATCATGTGATTTTTATCCTTCATTTTGCTTATGTAGTGTATCATGTTTATTGATTTGCAGCTATTTTACAAACCTTGTATCTCAGGAATAAATTCCACTTGATTATGGTATATGATCTTTTGAATGTATTCCTGTATCTGGTTTGCTAAGATTTTGTTGAGGATTTGAGCATCTATGTTCATCAGAGATATTGGCTTATAATTTCCTCTCCTTGCCATTTCTTTATCTGGTTTTGAGATTAGAATTATGCTGGCCTTGTAAAATGAGTTTTGGAGTCTTTGCTTCTCTTGACATTTCTGGAATAGTTTGACAAGGATAGGTGTCAGATTTTCCTAATGTTTGGTAAAATTCACCTGTGAAACCACCCAATCCAGGACATTTACTCACTGGGAGTTTTTTTTTTTTTTTTTAAAGATTTTATTTATTTATTTTCAGAGAGAGGAGAAGGGAGGGAGAAGGAGCAATGTATGGTTGCCTCTCACACGGCCCTCACTGGGGACCTGGCCTGCAACCCAGGCATGTGCCCCGACTGGGAATCGAACTGGGACCCTCTGGTTCCCAGCCCGTGCTCAATACACTGAGCTACACCAGCTGGGCTTTTTTATTTATTTATTTATTTATTTTTTATTTTTTTTTGGGAGTTTTTTAATGACTGTTTCAATTTCTCTAGTTGTAATCTGTCTAGATTTTCTGATTCTTACTAATTCAGTTTTAGAAGATTGTATGTTTTTAGGAATTTATCCATTTCTTCCAGATTGTCCAATTTGTTGACATATAGTTCATAATATATTTTATTGTCATTTATATTTCTGTAGTATCAGTTGTTACTTCTCCTTTTTCATTTTTGATATTATTTTGGGGGTCCTCTCTCTTTTTTTCTTGATGAATCTGGTTAAAGATTTGTTAATCTTGTTTATCTTTTGAAAGAACCAGCTTTTGGATTCATTGACCTTTTGTATTTTTTTAGACCCGTATTTATATCTACTCTGATCTTTAACACTTCTTTTCTTTCTACTATAAATTTTGTTGGTTGTTCTATTTCTAGGATCTTTAAGTGTAAAGTTAGATTGTTTATTTGAGATTTTTCTTGTTCCCTGATGTAGGCCTGTAATGCTATGAATTTCCCTCTTAGGACTGCTTTTGCTATGTCCCCCAAATTTTGGGTTGTTGTATTCTCATTTTCATTTGTTTCAACTGTTGGAAACCATTGTGACTGATTTCAGGAACTGTAGCCTTGCCAACAGGTGAAAGGGCCCCAGGGCTAGGGCTGAGTGAAGAGGCTTTGGGGCCATAAGCCACTGAGGAGACAGAACCTATCCTCCTGGCAGGGGTGCAATTCCTGCCTCCTCACATCACCCTGCTTGGCCCCAGAGGATGGCTGGGTAACCAATGATGGGTAAGATTCCTCAAGGAAGGAACAACCTATGACAGATACAGTTGTGAAGAGGTGATCAGGGAAGGACTTAGGGGACTACAGAAGGGGTAAGGAGACCTTTACCCCTTGTGCTTTGTCATAGCCTGAGTCCTCATTCTATCTGTAAGAAGTCTCCTTATCTCTTGGCTGCCTTGCTTCCCCGACCTGACTCAAGCCTAAAACAGTTTAGGCAGGTACAACCCTGTTCTGGAATGGGTGGTTCCTGGGGGCAATCAGGCCTAAGAAAGAATGCATTAAATCCTGCAAAACCTGCTTTGCTAAGAATGCCCTCAAGTTAATATAGACTAAATGTTTAGGGTCCAAGCACAAAATGAGTTTGTTTCCCCAGGTTTTATGGTCAATTGGTGTCACTCTGTCTACCAGATCCTTACTCAGGAAGACCCTCTTGATTCCACAATTATCTTTAAACCATATCTCCTTTCTTTGATCATTATTGTTTGACACTGATTGATGAGCTTTACGTGCATGCTATGTATTCCTTTGTAAGCTAAACTCAATAAAAACCCAGGAAAGAGGTACTTGAGGCCCTTCTCCTCTGAGAGATTGGCCAGACTTCTCTCCCCAAGCAGATCTTGCATTGGGCATTTTTATTTCATCTGCGACACCGGAGGACTCTGTAGATTGGAGTCCACCTCATTCAAGATAACTTTTGATTTTTTCCTGTATTTTATTGTCATCCCTATTCATTGTTTAGTAACATTGTTTAGTTATTTAACCTCTGCATTTGTGTGTTTTTCTGTTTTTTCCCCTTGTGATTGATTTCTAGTTTTATACCATTAAGATCAGAGATGATGATTGCTATAATTTCAATCTTAAATTTATTGAGACTTGCTTTGTGTCCTAACATGTGGTCTATCCTAGAAAATGTTATATGTGCATTGCAAAGAATGTAGATTCTACAATAGGGCGATCCACTGTTTGTGGCTGCCTCTGCTGGGACTTTATATGGGTGGGAAGGACCAAGCTGTGCACTGTGGCTGGCTTGCACCAGCACTGAGTTTTGGGGCAGCTCAAGAAAAGACTCAAAACATCCTCAGAACTGTCTCTGCCTTATTTTTTCCTGCATGCTGTCTGTTAGGCTCAGTCACTAAAAGACCCTTTGGTGGTACTCAAGTTGCATGAGTTCAGTTCTTAGTGACTCACAGACAGAGAAGCAAGTGGTGTTCATCGGATTGATATAGGTACAAACTCAGTGCCAGCACTGGGTCTAAGGCCACTCAGCAAAAGTCCCAGGGTATACCAAGTCTATCTGTCTCCCAGCTGGTACCTGCACACCTTTGTGGATGGTCATGGTCTCAGGGAGTAGTCAGGGTGAGGCCAGCACTGTTTATCAGGCCTGAAGAGACCAATATTTGGCCATATGAATAGAGGGCTCTGCAGTGGTTGGGAGTGTGAGGGAAAAATGATTCCTGTCCTAGAGCTACAACTCAGTCTGTCCCAGATGATGCTGGGAACCTGATCTCAGCGGGGTGGGGCTGCTTGGAATCAGGAAAGTGGTGCCACTGGGAACCTAAAGGATGGGGTTAATGGACCTCCGTCTTGGGTGGTGCTGTTGATCAGGTTTCAGGAAAGTGGGGGGAATGATCCCCACCCCAAATGCCACATATCTCTGTCACTGACACCCCTTGAGTCTGTCTGGACCTCTACACTCTGGCCCAGGCAGCTGACCCCTCAGCAAGGCATAAGTTCCACTGGTTTTCACAGTCAGATGTTACATGGGCACTGTTGCCCCACTCTGGTGCTCTGGGCCGGGGAGACTGGCTTGGGGTTGAGATCCCTACTGGCTTTCTGTGGGAGAAGGACTGGGCCTTTTTGAATTTCTGCTCTTCATACCAGTCTTGATGTGGTTTCTTTTATAAATTATTTTTTAAAAATATATTTTATTGATTATGCTATTAAAATTGTCCCATTTTTTTCTCCTCTTTATTCCCCTTTTCCCTGCAACCCTCCTTCCACCAACATTCCTTCACCTTAGTTCATGTCCATGGGTTGTACATATAAATTCTTTGGCTTCTCCATTTCCCATACCATTCTTAACCTTCCCCTGTCTATTTTGTACCTACCATTTATGCTGCTTATTCCCTGTACCTTTCCCCTCCTCCCAGCTGATAACCCTCCATGAGATCTCCATTTCTGTGATTCTGTTCCTGTTTTAGTTGTTTGCTTAGTTTTGCTTTGTTTTTGTTTTCTTTTTAGATACAGATGTTGATAGTCTTAGTTTGTTGTCATTTTACTGTTCATATTTTTGATCTACTTCTTTTTCTTAGATAAGTCCTTTGAACATTTCATATAATAAGGGCTTGGTGATGGTGAACTCCTTTAACTTGACCTTATTTGGGAAGCACTTTGTCTGCCCTTCCATTCTAAATGATAGCTTTGCTGGATAGAGTCATCTTGGATGTACGTCCTTGCCTTTCATGACTTGGAATACTTCTTGCCAGCCGCTTCTTGCCTTTAAGGTTTCTTTTGAGACATCAGTTGATAGTCCTATTGGTACTTCTTTGTAGGTAACTGTCTCCTCTTCTCTTGCTGCTTTTAAAATTTTCTCTTTATCTTTAATCTTGGGTAATGTAATTATGATGTGCCTTGGTATGTGCTTCCTTGGGTCCAACTTTTTTGGGACTCTTTGAGCTTCCTGGACTTCCTGGGAGTCTATTTCTTTTGCCAGATTGTGGAAGTTCTCCTTCATTATGTTTTCAAATAAGTTTTCAATTTCTTTCTCTTCCTTTTCTACTCTGGCACCCCTGTGATTCAGATGTTGGAACATTTAAAGTTATCCCAGAGGTTCCTAAACTTCTCCTCATTTTTCTGAATTCTTGTTTCTTCATTCTGTTCTGGTTGAATGGTTATTTCTTCCTTCTGATCCAAATAGTTGATTTGAATCCTGGTTTCCTTCCTATTGCTGTCAGTATCCTGCACATTTTCCTTTATTTCACTTCACATAGCCTTCGCTTCTTCCTCTATTTTGTGACCATACTCAACCATTCCTTGAGCATCCTGATTACTGGTGTTTTGAACTCTGCATTGGATAGGTTGGTTATCTCTCTTCATCACTTAGTTCTGTTTTTGGAGCTTTGATCTGTTCTTTCATTTGGGCCATATTTTTTTTTGTCTTGGCACACTCATTACATAGTAAAGGTCAGAGCCTCAGATATTTGCCAGGGTAAGGCAACCCACATAGCTATGTTGTGGCACTGTATGTGGGGGAGGGGTTCGAGAGGGAACAGTGCTGCTTGCTTGGCCCTCGGCCAGTTTACAGTCATTTCCCCCACTGCCCACAAGTAAATTAGGCCCTTCTGTTGCTGATTCCTGGGTGGATGGGCTTCTGTATGTTCTAGGACCCTGTGGGTCTCCCCAATGAACTCTCCTGTGAGGCTTTTCTCCCACTGCTGCAACCTTCACAGGTTTTTGCAGTCAGAGGTTTTGAGGCTTTATTTCCCTGTGCTGGAAACCTGGGTTGCACAGTCTGTCTTGCTCCCCAGTTGTTCCTGTCTTGTCTCTCAATTGTCCTTCCAGGTTTGTCTGCATACAAATGTGGGACCTCCCAGTTCACTAGCCGCCATCTCTCCTGGTCAGCCAGCTACCACCTAGCTGGCTGTGGGTCCTCTCTAGCCCAGCTCTCTGTCTCCTTCCCTCCTAGTAGTCTGCATGAATGTTTTCTTCTTTAACTCCTTGATTGTTGGATTTCCATATAGTTCAATTTTCTGGCAGTTCTGGTTATTTTTTGCTTTTAAATTTTTTTGTTGGCCTTATTTTTGTTGTGTGAGGAGGCAAAGTATAGCTACCTATGCCTCCATCTTGGCTGGAATTCTTTGATGTGGTTTCTGGAAATCCTTCATTATAAGACTTCTGTTCAGCTAGTCTTCAGGTTTTTATTTAGGTTCATTTTTCTGTATTTCAGTTGTAATTCCAGTTTGGTCTTGGGAGGAGGTGAGTACACTTCCAGCTACTCTACTGCCATCTTGTATCTTCCTAAAACTGCATTTTTAAAATGTCAGTCTTATCATGGAAACATCTCTGGGATACATGTCCAACTAGTTCCTCCAACGTGCTGTTTCCCAGAGGTACAAAACAAGGCTGAATCAGGGAAGCTCTTCATTTCTCCTTAAATTTTAAATAATATCTTTACTTTGTAGAGTAGTCTTGGTTGCAGGTCCTTGTTTTTCATCACTTTGAATATTTTGTGTCAGTCCCTTTGAGCTGAAATGTTGCTGTTGAGAAATCAGCTGACAGTCATATGGGAGCTCACTTGAGGTTACTAATGGGGAAAAATGGCCCTCCCCAGCAGCCACATAACTCAGTCTCTCCCTGTGCAATTCTAGCACTCCACAAACTTGCCTGAATTTTCTTAAGAGCTCCTCAATAAAGTCTGCATGTTGGGTCCAGGCTGCAGGCTTAGGTAGACCACTCCATCAGAAGCAATTCTGGCAGGGAGGGGCTGTTACCAATCCTCAGGCTGATGATGTTGGGAGGGGAATGGTTTACCTAGGAAAGATGGCATCTGTGTATAGTATGGAAGAAGGACACACCACTCTAGCCTTTCCCTCCTAGCTACACTGCTCAATCTCTCTCTGTATGGCTCCGGTTCCCTCTGAGCTGCTGTCCCTCTGCTAGAGCCCAGGTGAGTGAAATGACTGATTATGTGCACTGGCCCTTTAAGAGAGTATCTTCTTTCTCACCAGGGCAAGTGGGATTCCTGTTGATTTTCACAGCCAGATATTGTGTGGGCTTCTCTTCTTAGCTCTGGTGCTACAGGTTAGGGAGCCTAGTGTGGGGCTGAGGCCCCTCACTCTTCTGGAGAGACCTCTGCAGCTGAGGTGTCACTCTGGATTCTCAACTTCTACATGTGGTTGTGAGGCCAGCCCTGTTCATGTCTCTGCCCTTCCTACCAGTCTCCATGCAAGTTCCTCTCTATATCCTTAGTTATAAGACTTCAGTTCATCTAGTCTTTAGATGGTTATTCAGGTTGATTTTTTCCGTATTTTTACATTAAATATTATTTTGTATGAGTTTCAGGTGTACAGCATAGTGGTTAGACAATCATATTTTGTTCTGTATTTTGTTTCAATTGTGATATGGCTTTGGGAGGAGGCGAGTGGAACTTCCAGTGACTCTACCACCATCTCGCTCTCCAAACAGTCCTTGCTTTTCATCACTTTGAAATATTTTGTGCCAATTCTTTCTGGCTTGCAAAGTTTCTGTTGAGAAATCAGCTAATAGCCTCATGGGAGTACCCTTGTAAGTAAGTAGTTGTCTTTCTCTTGCTGCTTTTAAGATTCTCTCTCTGTTTTTAATCTCTAGCATTTTAATTATGATGTGTCGGGTGTGGCCATCTTTGGTTTCATCTTGTTTGGGACTCTGTGCTTCCTGAACTTCTCTGTCTATTTTCTTTGCCAGGTTAGGGAAGTTTTCTGTCATTATTACTTCAAAGAGCTTTTCAACTACTTTATGCCTCTCTTCTCCTTCTGGTACCCCTATGATGTGGATGTTATTACAATTCATGTTGTCCAAGAGATCTTTTAACTGTTTTCATTTTTTAATTCATTTTTTTCTGCTATGATTGGGTGTTTTCTGCAATATTGTTTTCCAAATCACTGATTTGATCCTCTACTTCATCTAATCAACTATTGATTTGGTCTAATGTATTTTTTCACTTCAATTATTGTATTCTTCATTTCTGACTGGTTCTTTTTTATGGTTTCTATGTCTTTTTTTTTTTTTTTTCAATGCTGTTGTAGTTCATACTAAGTCCTTGAGCATTTTTATAACCATTGTTTTGAACTTTGTATCAGGTCAATTGCTTACTTTCATTTCAGTTAGTTCTTTTTCTGAAGATTCCTCCTTTTCTTTAATTTGGGGCATGTTTCTTTGTCTCCTCATTTTTCCTGCCTCCTTGTGTTTGTTTATATGTATTAGGTATGTTATATCTCCCTCTCTGGGTATGATGGCCTTATTAGTACATGTTGAAGGATTGAGAAAAAAAGAAAAAGAACTCACGGACAGAGATAACAGTGTGGTGATTGTGTGGGAAAGGTGGTTGGGTGGAGGTACAAGAGGGCATAAAGGGAATAAATGGTAATGGAAAAAATACAATAAAAATTAAAAAAATTCTTTTTATAGCTGCTTAGTACTCTATTGGTAGATACACAGTATTTTATTTAATCTTATATTGGTGGAATTTGGGTTATTTGTAGTCTTTTCTCATTATAAATTTTGTAAATCATGCCATAATAAATAGTTTGTGTATATTTTATGTTCTTAGGCACTTGTTTTAAATTTTCTTAAAATATAGGCCAAAGGGTTCCTGTTGTCAGGGCAGATGCTGAGCAGCTGCTCTTTCCTTTCCTAGTGTTGACTAGAAGTCTACTGCTCGTATTCTCGTTCTACTCATCTAGAAAATAATTGCACACGAACCAACATGATTCCATTTTATACTGACATAATTCCACTCTTTATCAATCATGTTTATACGGAAATACGTGTACAGGAACTTGTGTTGCAGCAGGACAGACTACATGTACACAATCCCACAGCTGCATCCCTCTCCCCTTTCCTCCTTATCACACAGCACACATTTACATTATCATTTGTAATGGCTGTTACATTAATTATCTATTGCTGAACAGCTAATTATCCCAAAACTTAATGGCTTAAAGCAAAACTTACGTGGGTTGAGCCTGCAGAAATATCAAAGCTTAACTGGGGCAAGATTTACTTGCAAGCTCACATACATGGTCTTTGCAGCCCATTGGATTGAGACCTTAGTTTCTCACTTGTTGGCTGGAGGCTACCCTTAGTTCCTTGTCATGTGGGCTTCTCCACAGAGCAGCTCACAGCAGGTTTCTATCAGAGGAAGTGAGAGAGCAAGAGTGGGCAACTAAGAAAGAAGTCAGTCTTTTCGTAACTCACCCTCAGAGGTAACATCCTATTAATTCTGCCATATTATTATTATTATTAATTATTTTTGGTTAAAAGCAAGTCACTAGATTCAGCCAACACTTAAGGGGAGGGGATTCTACAAAGGCATGAATACCAAGGGTCAGGCATCATGGGGACTATTTTAGAAGCCTGCTTACTACAGTTGCATAGCGTCTCATTGTGTGGATTATATTATAATTTACTTAACCAATCTTCTATTGCTGGAAATTTAGATTGATTCCAATCACATTAGACTCCCGTAACTTTCCACTATCCTTCACATGCCTGTTTTATGCCTGAAACTGCTAAAAATCCAAGCTTCAAAGCAATCCTTTCTTCATGTTACTCTCCTACAAACTCTTACAAAATTTTAGTGAATAACATTTTCTTTGTTTTTGTTGCAGGTATTTTAGATCAAAGAGATATTGGTCATTTATCCTTGAATATATTCTCAAATTTAAAATTGATATTCTGTACATAAAGTGCTCTTCACAATTCAATAAAAAGGACATTGTCCTCAATACAAAATCAGGCAAAGAAAGTGAACAAGTGAATGATAGAAATGACCAATTATTGATATAAAATGTGAAATTAGAGAAAGATAAATTATGATGAGATATATTTCTAACTACTCCAATTATCAGAGATTATAAAATAGATTAATACCTAATGCCATCAAGGATATAAATAACCAGGTTCTCTTAACATTCCTGGAAGAAGGTTGCATTTGTACCCTATGGCTTGTTAATTCAGTTTACCTAGGTCTTCTGTCTCTTCTTGCACATCTTGTAGCTAAAATTGGACTATAGAATTTTCCAGTGTTTATTGTCACTGTGGGATCACTGTCACTATACTCAAGACATTTGAAAACATCTGTCAGTGAGGTGAGAACAGTTTATCAACAGAGGCCATGCCGTGGTCACTTTATGTGTGTAGATCCTGACAAAAGGATTCTTAAGTTGCCAAAGAGGTTAAAGGCAGTCAAAACAACGCTGACAGCCATCACAGAAACAGACTGCATTGCTAGCCGTGAGGATGCAGGTGCCGTGAACAGAAACATTGGCGTGTGCCTGGGAATACATGAAGCATGCCGCATAATACAACAAACTATTTCCATGATGTGGGGGAAAAAAAGTGTTTTTGTAAAACTTCACTTGTAGAATCTTCAGTTTCTACTACTGAATTTTTTTGTAACAAGGACACATTTTTATAAACTCAAGAAGTCTCACTGGGTATTTTGTCCTCTTCTTAGAAATCAGTACAATGAAATGGATTGAAATGGATTTTAAGATCTCGTAAAGGAAATGCCATATTGTTAAATGACCATTTCATTCAAAGGTGTGTATTTTTTGCTACCCTATCTTGCAAACAGGCTTATGTATGTTGTATGATTTTTTGCCAAGTTTTTGTGTTCAGGATATAATCCTTGACACTGATGTAATACAGCAATTAGGTCATTTGCCTATTTACTAACACAGGGCATGTATTTTGCTTCTTCCAGTTTGGCAATTTTTTACTGACCTTTTTTAAAATTTCCAGTTAATACAAGATATATGAAATTCATATCCTTTTTAATTGGAGAGACTCCCCTTATTTGTCTTCATAGCTGAAAATACTTTCCATTTAAATTTAGTTATAAAATTTCCCATATTTTGTAGAAAATTCACAAGCTTATTAGTCTCTTATTAACAATTGATTTAGCATATTCTACTTGTAAAATCACTAATTCAAACATTCTTTAGGAATTGTTTTAAAAAAGATTTAATAAATTTATTTTTAGAGAGAGGAGAAGGGAGGAAAAGAGAGAGGGAGAGAAACATTGATCAGTTGCCTCTCACATGCCCCAATCAGGGACCTGGCCTGCAACCCAGGCATGTGCCCTGACTGGGAATCAAACCAGTGACCTTAAGGTTTGCAGGATGATGCCCAGCCCACTGAGCCATGCCAGTAAGCACAGGAATCCTTTTTAAAGCAGTTTTACCTCATATGTTGCCTTCTCTTTTACATGTAGACCACTCTGTGTGATTAAATGAGCAGGCATGCTCAGAATTTTCTTCATGTTTGTTCCTTACCTAATTTGTAATTCAAGGTTGTGGAGGTCTGTGCACTTGGAAATCCATGTGTGTGTATTTGACCAGGATTGCTTATGGGTAGTCTGTAAGCCTCCAAGTGGGCCAAATGATTTAAATAATGGTGAGCTAATTAACATTCTATGCATTTTTCTGAGTGACTAAGGTTATATCTTTCGAAGAATGTTTGGTGTGAAAAGCTGTGGCGCTGTAAGGACTGAGATTATCAGTATTCTAAGTAAAGGGGCAAAGGGCCACACAGGGGTGGTGTGATAGTTTAAGAAGTGGCACATTAATCGATTACAGGTCTTCTGATGGGGTAAGGGTTAAAACTCTTCCTGTAGGATCTAGTGATGGGATGTAACTATTTTTGATAGAAAAGCACAAGTAGAAAGCACAAGGAAGAAATTTGATTATATGACTTGAATAGAGTTTCTTTATAGAACAAGGCAATTTTAAAATATCTTTTAAGTGCTATAATTTTGAAATGTTGTACATTTTCCTTCTGTTTAGTCTTAGCTTATATTGTGTGGCTGGGAGACAGAAGAGCATGATTTTAAGTCAGTGTGAGTTTGGTTAGGACTTTTAACATCTTCTAAGCGTCCTAATTAATGAAATTAAGGAGTTGTGCTAATGATCTCTATGGTAGCATTTGGCTTGAAATCCCTATGATCACATTTTGTGTAAATGGTATATTATCTTGTTTCTGATTATTATTTGAGGATAGCATCTAATTGGATTTAAAACATAAAATAAACAAATGTGAGCATTTAAAAATTTTTCTGTCCTATTGCTATCATTTTAATTGTGAAGCCTATTTCTTATTTATGCCTTAATCTTTGAGAAGGCTAAAGCTAGCTGTTAAATAGTTCTTCTAATTAGTATGAATGGTTGTAGTATTTAAAATCCTTGTCCTGCCTTTGATAAGATCAAAATTAGAGTGGATAATATGCCTTGGTTGAACATTGGTATGCAAACCATGAAGCTTGAAAAGATGTGTTTAGTCTCCCAGAATAAAGCAGAAGGCAGCATATTCTGACAGCTGTGAGAAACACAAAAAATATTAATGGTGGCAGTTAGAGAGTCAGACAGAGAATAGCAATGCACAGGTGCATTTTCCCTAGTGCATATATTTCTTCTTTAGTATTCACGATAAGTTCCAAATACCTTCATCTTTACACAGGAATTAGAAAACAGTTCGGAGTTATTAGTTCAGCTGAGCAATAGCTTAGGACAGCTAAAGGAAAAATCTCTAAAGTGGTATGTATATTTGTAATAAACTAGTCTTCTATGATAATGCTTCATATATCAGCACACTTCCATTTTTCTTTTCTAATAAAGACATCATCATTTAGCTTTATGGTTCTTTTAATTCTATTTTTAACAACTTATCTGAGTAGAGTGAAAAATTCCATTAATTGCAAGCTGTTCTACGTGCTTCATTGGCCACTATCTTTTAATACAATTTTCCAATATCTGTCTCTCCACATTTTGACTTTAAAGGTTAAAGTGTCACTTATGATTTAGGATAATTATATGAAAACACTTTTGAGTCAATATAAAAATCCATCACTTCAGAGTAACAAAATTATAGAAATGTGATACATTTTCACTTGACTGTGACTGTGCACATGTTCACATTGAATGCTTCTGCACACTCTACAAAAGCCCCAAACATACCAGAAATAGAGAACCCAAGTACTCTCCTCTCAGAGTTATCAGGAGATATGATACAATGTGCACAAGCAGGTTCCTAGTGATACTGTATAGCTATCTCTCAAGTTCATTGTCAATGAGCAATGTGAAACATTTGAGTTTTGACTATCTATTCCTTATCTTCAAACCTCTAGTCAACTCAACTACTTAAAGAAAAGTGATGGTAATAGTGTCATGCTGCCCTAGACGCATGAGTAGCAGAATTCAACCAAGTCACTGAAGAAAAAAAATTTTTCTCTACAAAATCCAGAACGAAGACCTGTATGTTAGTTTTCCTAAATGTATACTTTGAGAAAAAATGTCAGTTTGCAAACCTCCTTTTATAATGGTAACCACATATCTTAGAATATGTACCAAGAGTGCCTATTTAGAATTTTTATTAAAATGTAAATGAGCCAGACTTAGCTCTAATTTTAAATTCTGTCTCTTTAAGACTAATAAATGCTATTCAAAAGATCCCAGCTTGGACCTGCTGGTATTTTAACACCAAGATAGCTGACATTAGTTGCTGTTATGATGACATTATGCAACTCATTTGGAGTCTATCATCTCAGGATCAGTATATTTTATAGCTTTGGAGAAAAGATCATATCTTCTTTGAAGACAGGGAAAACACATTTTTTGTGTGTGTGTTTCCTTTGAAAGTATCTTACACCTTCCTATCCTTGCCTTACATGTCTTTTTATCTAATCATTATGTCCCCGAAGTTCTTCTGAAACCTTCCCTTGCTTGTTTATAATATAGTGGTACAGGATGATGCAACTTTATCAAATTCCAAATTGCCAGATGTGATGTATCAAGTGAGACTTGAGATTGGTTATGAGATCAGTAATGAGTGTTCATACATGCACAATCTCATTTACAATTGCATAAAAAATACCTAGAAAAAATATAACCACGGAGGTAAAAGACCTATACTGTTAAAACTAGAGACATTGATGAAAAAAATTGAAGAAGACACAGATAAATGGAAGCATATACTATGCACATGGATGGGAAGAGTTAACATAATTAAAATGTCCATATTACACAAATAAATCTACAGATTCAGTGTAATCCCCAATAAAATAACAATGACATTTTTTCACAGAGCTAGAACAAATAATCCTAAAATTTATATAGAATCCTAAAGACCCCAAATAGCCAAAGCAATCTTGAGAAAGAAGAACAAAGGTAGAGGTATTATGCTTCCTGATTTCAAACTATACTACAAAGCTATAGTAATAAAAAAGTATGGTACTTGCACAAAAAACAGACACATAGATCAATAGAACAGAACAGAGAGCTCAGAAATAAACCCTCACTTATATTGTCAATCCACAAAAAAGGGGCAAGAATATATAGGGTCCAGCATAAATAATGCATTATCATAAACTTGCAATTCTGTAACATAAAACGTCACACTCAAGCACACCATATGACATTTTAGATGAAATTTCAAATTAAAACTAAATTATTACACACATATTATTACCCTACCAACCACACTCAAGCAGGCATTACTTCTGCCAAACCCTTAAAATGGGGAAAATACAGTGTCTTCAAAAAATGATGTTGGGAAGACTGGATAGATATATGAAAAGAAAGAAAGAAAGAAAGAAAGAAAGAAAGAAAGAAAGAAAGAAAAAGAGATAAACCTAGACCACTTTCTCAAACTGTATATGAAAATAAACTCAAAATGGGTTAAAGACTTAAACGTAACACCAGAAATCATAAAAATTCTACAAGAAAACGTTAGCAATAAACTCTTTGACATCAATCTCAGCAACATTTTTTTGGATGTGTCTCTTAAGGCAAAGACAACAAAAGCAAAAACAAACAAATGGGACTATATCAAACTGAAAAGCCTTTGCACCACAGAGGAAGTGATCAACAAAATAAAAAGGCACTCTACTGACTGGGAGAAGATATTTGTCAATGATATCTCCAATAAGAAATTTAATATCCAAAGTATATAAAGCACTCACACAACTCAACATAAAAAAATCCAATTAAAAAATTGGCAGAGGACCTGAATAGACATTTCTCTAAAGAGGACTTATAGATAGCCAACATAAAGAAATGCTCAATATCACTAATCATCAGGAAAATGTAAGTAAAAACCACAATTAGATATCACTTAACACCTGCCAACATGACTATTAACAAAAAGACAACAAAGAAAAATGGTTGGAGAGGATGTGCAGAAAGAGAACCCTCGTACACTGTTGGTGGGATTGTAAATTAGTGCAGTCACTGTGGAAAACAGTATGAAGATTCCTCAGATACCTAATTAAAATAGAACTACCATATGACCCATATGGTAAAGCAATCCCATATCTGGGTATTTATCTTAAGTAATCAAAACACTAATTCTAAAAGATATATACACCCCTATGTTCTTTGCAGCATTATTTATAATAGCCTAGATATGGAAGCAACCTAAGTCTCCATTGATAGACAGTTGGATAAAGAAGAGGTGGTTTGGGGGGGGGAGGGGAGAGGATGCAAATAACTGTAATTGAACAACAATAAAGTAATTAAAAAAAAAAAAAGAAGAGGTGGTTTAGGTTCCAGCCAAGATGGAGGCATAGGTAGAAACACTTCACTTCCTCGCACAACCAAAGGAGGATAACAACCAATCTAAAGTCAATAAACAACCATAAGTGCCAGAAAATCAAACTGCATGGAACTCCGACAACCAGAATTAAGGAAACAAAGAGAACAACCAGACCGGTAAGGCAGCAGACAGAACCTGAGGTGAGGCTGCAGTGAGGTGCTGGGCTGCACAGGCCAGGCTGACTTAAGGGAAAACCGAGACTCAGAGCTGACTGTGGACTATGGTGGGGGTTGCTGTGGTAGGAGAAACTCCCAGTCTCACACGAGAGTCCGTTGGAAAGTGCGTTAGAGCCCTGCAGGGGAGCTGCATTGTTCCCTCTCTGGCCCCTCCCCCGCAGGCAGTGCTGCAGCACAGCAAGGAGGGTTGCCCTGCCAGGTGAATACTTAAAGTCCCACCCCCTTACAATTTAACAGGTGCCCTGCACAAAAAATAGGGCCAAAATGAAAGAACAGAGCAAAACTTCAGTGATGAGAAGACAGCCAACCTATCTCATGGAGAATTTAAAGCCTTGGTAGTCAAAATGCTCACAGAACTGATTGAACTTGCTTGAAAAATGAAAGAACAAATGAAAGACACCCAAAGTGAAATAAAGCAAAATATTCAGGGAACCAACAGTGACAGGAAGGAAACCAGGACTCAAACCAACGATTTGAAATAAAAGGAAGAAATAAACATCCAACCAGAACGGAATTAAGAAACCAGAATTCAAAAAAAATGAAGGGAGATTTTTGAACCTCTAGGACAGTTTGACATGTTCCAATATCTGAATTATAGGGGTACCAGAAAGGGAGCAAAAGCAAGAAATTGAAAACTTATTTGAAAGCATAATGAAGGAAAACTCCCCCAATCTGCTGAAGGAATAATAGACTTCCAGGAAGCCCAGGAAGCCCAGAGAGTCCCAATGAAGTTGGACCCAAAGAAGAACACACCAATGCACATCATCATTAAGTTACCTGAGATTAAAGATAAGGAGAGACTTACCTACAAAGGACTTCCCATAAGGCTATCAGCTGATTTCTCAAAAGAAACCTTGCAGGCAAGAAAGGTCTGGAAGGAAGTACTTGAAGTCATGAAAGGCAAGGACCTTCATCCAAGAATACTCTATCCAGCAAAGCTATCATTTAGAATGGAAGGGCAGATAAAGTGCTTCCCAGATAAGTTCAAGTTAAAGGAGTTCATCATCACCAAGCCCTTATTATATGAAATGTTAAAGGGACTTATCTAACAAATTGAAGAAGATTAAAAACTATGAACAGTAAAATGACAACAAACTCACAACTATCAACAAATGAACCTAAAAAAAGAGAAAGAAAAACAATGAAAACAAAAACTAAGCAAAGAACTAGAACAGGAACAGAATCAGAGAAATAGAGATCATATGGAGGGTTATCAGTGGGGAGTGGGAAGGGAGGAATAGGGGGAAAAGGTACAAGGAAGAAGAAGAAGCATAATTGGCAGGCATTAAATAGATGGGGAGAGGTAAAAAATGGGGTAGGAAACAGAATTCAAAGAACTTATGTGTACAACCCATGGACCTGAACTAAGGGTGACTGAATTCTGGAGGGTTGGGAGTGCAGAGTGGAGAGGGTATAAAGGGCGGAAATTGGGAAAGCTAATAGCATAATCAATAAAATATACTTAAAAAAAGAGGTGGTATATATATACAATGGAATATTACACAGCCATAAAAAATTAAATCTGGCTATTTGTGACAACATGGATGGACCTAGAGGGTTGCGCAAAGTGAAATGTCAGAGATAGACAATGGTATATGATTTCACTTGTATGTGGAATATAAAAAATAAAATAAGTAAATAAACAAAATAAAAAGAAACTGATAGAACAAATTGGTGTTTGCTAGACGGGAAGGGGATGGGGGCAAAGGCAAAAAAGATCTAGGGGATTAAGATATACAAACTGCTACTCTGGCTGGTGTAGCTCAGTTGGTTGGAGTATCATCTCATAAACCAAAAGGTTGTGGGTTTGATTCCAGGTCATGGCACAGGCCTAAGTTGCAGGTTCTGTCCCTAGTCAGGGTGTGGTAGGACAGGTAACTTATTGATTTTTCTCTCTTGAATTGATGTTTCCATCCCTCTCTCTCCTTTTTCCTCTCTCTAAAATCAATAAGCATGTACTAGGGTGATGATATAAAAACAAAGAGTACAAATTGCTAGTTATAAAATTAGTTATGGGTATGTGAAGTCAATAATATTGTAATAACTACGTATGGTGCCAGATGGTTACTAGATTTATTGTGGTGATCACTTTGTAAGGTATATAAATGTCTAAGCACTATGTTGCACACCTGAAAATAATATATTGTATGTCAACTATAACTAAAAATAAGTTAAAAAAATAAATTAAATAAAACCTAAAATTAGATAATAAATCTGTATGGAATTTGACTTTGTAACAGATAAATTTTGAGTGCATATGCATTAAGTACTATGCTTTTTCATTTTGATTATCTGTAATTTGTTATATATATAATATACATATGCTTTTTATGCATATTGTGAACATGTTTTCCTGACATTAAATATGCTGTCATATCATATTAAAAACCGAAATAACTTGTTCTGCAACTTCACTGGTCTCGTGGTGATGCATCATTAAGACAGTATAAACAAGTGTCTGGATTGTACTGAAGTCTTTTCATTTAAGACAGATAGTATGAGCTCAATTGCCAATTATGGGGCTGCTCTAGCCAGAAAGATGCCTCTGACCGCAGCAGGTAACTGCTCTCCTGGGTTACTCAGGAGTCATTAGAATCAGATCTTTATCGGTTTTGAATTTACCACAGCTGGATTTCATATCTTCCTTAGTCCTTCACCTGGACAAATAAAAGCAGTCCCAAACTATTTCCCAAAACATAAATACCCTCACTTTTTTGATGGGACATAGAATCCATGATCACTAGCCTCACTAAGGGAAACTGTCCTTACAAGCATTCTCTTTTCTATCTTGAACCCTGTAAATTCTTTATTTTTTAAAAAACAGACTCATAAGGTCTGATTTATGCTTTGTGAAGTTTGTGATTTATGTTTTATGGAGTCTTTGGCTACTTCGCTTCCTCATTCCTCAATACAAGCCAATACTACTTCTCAAGCTAGTCTTACAATATTTTTGAGATGTGATTAAAGATCAGAACAAAATTAAAGGCAGTTTTTCAGGTAATCTTTGGGTAAAATTGTCTGTATAGGGGAGAGAAGGTTGGGTAGGAGACAGGAGAGAAAATTGAAGGCTTATGTTTACAGAGTACATCTATAATGGAGAATGTTGGGAAAAATATAGAAGGGTGTGATTTATTAATGGGAATGTAATGGATAAAAATCCAATCTGACCACAATGAGATGTTATTATATACCTATTAGAACAGCTAATGTAAAAAATAGTGGCCATTCTAAATACTGGAAATGTGGAGAAACTGGATCTCTCATATACTGCTGATGGGAATTCAGAATGGTACAACCATTCCAGAAAATAATATGACAATTTCTTATAAAGCTAAATGGGTGTTTACAATAAGATCCAGCAATTGCACTCCTTGGAAATGTATCCTATGGAAATGGAAACCTATGTTCACACAAAAACATCTGAATGAATGTTCATATTAGCTTTAATTATAATAATAAAAACTAGAAATAACCCAAATGTCCTTCAATGATTGAACAGTTAAGTTCTCAAACATCCATACAATGGAATACTACTCATCAATAAAAAGAACAAACTATTGATACATGCAACAATCTGGACGGATCTCATAAATGTTATTCTTAGTGGAAAAGATATCAAAAGGCTGCATACTCTATGCTTGCATTCATATAGCCTTCATGAAATGATAAAACTATAGAGATGGAGAAGAGGCTAGTGGTTGTCATGGGACAGGAACAGGATGAGGATGAAGTGGGCGGTGATAAATGGTAGCACGAAGGAGTTCCTTTGTAGTGATGGAACAGATTTGTAGCTTGATTGCGGTGATGGTTTCACAAATCTATTCATGGGATAAAATTGCATTGAATCAAAACCACATACACATATAAGCATGTACATGTAAAAATGGTAAAAATGGAATAAATTTTGTAGTTAAGTTAGTCTAGTTAATAATATTTTACCAATGTAAATTTCCTGGTTTTAATATCATACTACAGTTGTATAAGATGTCACTATTGGGGGAAACTAGGTTAAGGGTACAAAGGACTCTATGTACTAATTTTACATTTACAACTTAATTTTATAACTTTCTGTGAGTTTATAAGCATTTCCAAATAAAGAATTTAAAAAATCCACCCAGCCTGTATTTGTTTTAATTATGTACACCAAAGCTCTCCTTACTTCTATAGTGTAAATACTTATCATGTCTTTGGTTAATCACAGTGCACCTTGTACTATTTGGAAGATTATATTCATTTGTAATTATATGAGATAAAGACATTAGCTTAGAATGCCAAATTGAGATGTCAAAGGGTGTTGAACAGAAATATAGGCTAAACATCACACTGAAGAGAAGAAAGTACTCTTACTTGGCTCTGTAAAAGCTGGATCTCACCTCTCTGCCACATTTGATTAGTGGACAAAGGAGTAGGAATGCATACTCTTTTGTTCTAAGGGTAGAACATGGGACATGGAATATTAATTTTCTGTATATAGAACATTGGCGATGTGTGCATAACAAAGAACAAGAGCTTCATCATCAACCCACATGAAGGAGCAAGAAATGTGCAAAATTAATGTAAGAGTAAAGCTAGCCAAGAGAAACAAGCAGATCTTTAATAACCATTATCAAAGTTTACTTGGGGAAGCAGATTATCCTGAAAGCAGAAGGATGGAATAGCAAGGTAAGCTTAAAGCACATTCTGATGGGCATGAACAAATAGAAGCCAAATGACAAAATGAACTAGAATTCAGTGCTTTCATTCCCTGTTTATGTGGTAACCACCTTAAGAAGCTGAAAGCACCATCAGGCAAAGATACTGGATTTAATCAACAATAGTTTCCTAATTATTTTTGGCTCTGAGTATGTTTCTAGAGTTTTCAAATAGTTAAAAATCCAATAATCCCCTCCAGAGGCTGCATACCTGGACATTCTTCCCTGCTTCCTTCTGTGTGAGCAACCATGTGTTCCATCAGCTGAGACAGGTATTGATCATGTATGATGAATTATGGCTAATTTATTTTTTACAAGAAAATAAATAATTTTGCGGCTCATTAGGCTGATCATTGCTCTGATTTGTTCAACCTTTGCTGTGCTTTTTTATCAGCTGGTTTTCTCGGACCTCATTTTCCCCCGCAAAGCTTCAGTAATCAAATGAATTGCTGGACCCATCTATCTGATGCCATGACCTGTTAAAATGGGATTCATCAGAAGAATTTCATTATGTTTTTGTTAGAGCAGTTGTCAGAATTATTTCATTCTTGCTCTCTGGTTCCATTGAGTGGTAGGTGACTGAGACACATAAAGGAAGTGAAGCATTTATTAAGGGTTTTAAGTTGAGATGCAGACTGAGTCAAAGCTTCCTATGTATGGTCTCCTTTGCAGAAAAGGTTTTCCCAGTCATGAGTAGACGATTAAACTTGGGATCTTCTCCTTTAGAAAGATTAACCTAGATGGGAGAGTACTTTGGGTTTAAATACCAAATATGTTCCTGAAAACCCTTCTACCTTTCTCCCCGCACTATCCCCTCCCAACTCCCTTCTAGTTACTGTCAGTTTGTTCTTAATTTCAATGTCTCTTGTTATGTTTTGCTTGCTTGTGTTTTGTGTATTACATTCCACTTATAGGTGAGATCATATGGTATTTCTCTTTCACCACCTGGCTTATTTCACTTAGCATAATGCTTTCCAGATCCATCCATGCTGTTGCAAAGGGTAGGAGCTCCTTCCTTCTTTCTGCTGTGTAGTATTCCAACCAAAGGAGGGTAGGTTCAAAGGTGGGAAGAGGGGATGGCTGGGGTAGGGGGAAGTGGTGGAGAGAAAATGGAGACAACTATACTTTAACAACAGTAAACAAATGTGAAAAACAAAACAAAACAAATGTGTGTTTGGGCGGTAGCAAGTCCCCAAGAAGGATTTCAGTTGGAAGTAGAAATAACATTTACAAAGAGAGTTTAAGTGTGATTCGTGTTTACCTTAACAATAATCACCACTGAAGCAATTAACCTGCAAAATAGAATCATGGACTGAAACAGGGGATCTTTATTGAACAAGATGCAAATCAGTTTCAGTATGTCCATTCTAAGGTTGAAAATAGTGATCAAGAGTCACTGCTGGGATTATACCCTAAGAGCCCTGAAACACCAATCCAAAAGAACCTATGTACTCCAATGTTCATTGCAGTACAATTTACAATAGCCAAGTGCTGGAAGCAACCCAAGTGCTCATTAGCAAATGAGTGGTTCAAGAAACTATGGTACATTTACACAATGAAATTCTACGCAGCACAGAGAAAGAAGGAGCTTATACCCGTTGCAACAGCTTGGATGGAACTGGAGAGCATTATGCTAAGCGAAATAAGCCAGGTGGTGAGGGACAAATACTATATGATCTCACCTTTAACAGGAACCTAATCAACAAAACAAACAAATAAGCAAAATATAACCAAAGACACTGAAATTGAGAGCAGGCTGACCATGACCAGAGGGGAGAGGGGAGGGAATTTTAGGGGAAAAGGGCGAAGGGTTTGCAGGAACAATTGTAGAGGACACATGGAAAATAAGGGAGAGGGGAGGCGGGAGGGAGGTGGGGAAGGCTGCGGGGGGAAGGAGCAAAGAACTGTACTTGAACAATTAAAAAATAAATAAATAAAAATTATTATAAATAAAAAGAAAAAAAAAAAGCCTGACCAAACTTTAGGCAACCTTCTTGACAATAAACCACTGACCTCCTTTTACAGCATTTACTTTAGAAAACTTACCATTGCAACTTCTTTCTCTGCTCCTTTGAGATGTAAATCTTCCACAACCCCAAACTGTTTTCTGCTCCCTTTGAAATGTAATCCTTGAGAAATATAGGACCCTAGTCTTCCAGTTTCTGTGGGAGGGTAGAAGTCTACCTTTGATAAGCACCAAATAGCAAATGCAGATGGCCTAAAATATTGACTAACCTTTCCCTAATGTCCTTTAACTCAGGCCCCTGGCCACAGACTGATGCTGGCTGATGGCGTGTTAGAAACTGGGCTGAGAGGGAAGCTTGCCTGAGCTCTACCTCCAGTTGCTGTCTTTGGCCCCACAATGCACCCCACTCCTTGCCTCTGCAACCCCCTAAGGCAGTCCACAGCAGAAGGTGAGCTATGGAGAGCAAGTGAAGCTCCCCTGATTTCTGCCTCCTGCCCCCTTTGCCCCTGTCCTTGGTGCCAAAAAAGTTGGGAATGCCTGCTTTAACTCACCCCAGCCTTTAAAAATACTCCTGCCTTTTACAGTGATCCCTCACCTATCGCGGGAGTTACATTTCAGAGACCCCCACGATAGGTGAAAATCCATGAAGTAGTGGTGTTATATTTATTTTATTATTTATATATATTTTAAGGCTTTATAAACCCTTCCCACACTCATATAAACCCTTCCCACTCTCTTATTAACCTTTCCCACACTCTTATAAACACTTCATATGCTTTTAAACACTTTCTACACTCTTAAACCTACATAATTTTAACAACATATAAAATTCTATATGGGTACTCACCAGTGAAGTATACTACAACTTGAATGATGAAGATCACGAATTATGTAGCTGTGCAGTACTGATGGTGATGAAGGTGATGATGATGAGACGAATGTACTGCACAGCCAAGAAGAGCATTCCAGCTCTTCTGAAGGCACCACTTCATCAGGTGCTTCATCAGGTGGTGCAGTATCTTCGCCCTGGGCCGTAACTTCTATTTCCGCTAAAGGCGTAGGCATAACTGATCTCTTCATCTGAGTGATGAACATAGTTATGGGGAGTTGCTGGCACTGTTTTTTCTTCTGAGTAAGGTTTTTATAAACTGACATGCCACTCTCGATTGTATTTATGAAGTGCAACGAACAAAGCATCTGGGGCTCCCATTCTTCAGCCACTCGCTGAAGTTCTTTGGCCATTCTGACCATGGCTGCATGACGATGGAGTGTTAGGCCAACCTCCTCCTCTTTTCCAACCCATAGTTCATCTTGTTCCTCATCTTCTTCTTCACTTGCTGACTTCATCATCCGTCAGGTCTTCGTCCGTCAATGGTTGTGAGTGGACACCCGCAGAGGCCGCTTCTCCATGCAGAGAAATGCTCTTGAGTTCAAAGTGTCTCTGAAATTTGTCAAACCAGCCCTTGCTGGCACTGAATGGGGTTGATCTGATGGGAGGAGCACTCGACAGTCCTACTTCTGCATCTTTGTCCTCGTCTTTATCCTCGTCACCATCATGAACGTCCGTGCTTTTCACAAAACTATCATAAAGTTTCTTGGCCATTGTCCAGATGGTGTTAGTATCCAGAGAGATATTCTTCTTCCTGCAGTCATTTAGCCACGGGGTCAATGCAGACTCCATCCTCACAATGGCCTTATTACGGGAAGTGACCACCCTCTTTGCAGTCTTGTTAAAAGTCATTGTTGCCGTAGACCTAATATTCTTCTCGTCTTTATGTAGCAAACAGTAGATTCATTGATCTCATAATGGCGGCCTACAGCTGCATAGCTTTTGCCTTCCTTTAACATGTTGAGAAGTTCCACCTTTTCTTTGATGGTAAGCATATTCCTCTGGCACTTGGGTCCACTGCCAGAAGCCTTAGAAGGCACAGAACAATTGGGTGACATCGTAGGGCTTGAAATAAATTCAAACTTTTATGAAAATTTCACAAAAAACACAGCACTGCAGAGCAACACTACGGGCAGCGATCAGACGTTGATGTGAAGTGGACAAGGAGAGATGCTGAACATATGGGCACAGTGCGGGAGAGCAAACAGACTGATCTATGGTCACTGAGCCAGTCAGCGCCCAGGATACAGAACACAGTGCTGTAGTTGGTCGCCTTCCATTCCATCAGCCAATAGTGTGCCGTGTACAATCTCACGTTGGCAAACTTGTGCAAGCGGTAGTAGTGTACTGCATTTCTATTGTGTACAGTATGGTATTCATCCGCTGATGAAATACATACTGTATTTTATTTTGATTTAATATTCTTTTAATATGTTTGAATTAATATTTTGTATATTTTATATTGTTTTAAAAATTTTAGGCAAAAATAATTAAAATAATAAATATTATATAAATATCTATATACCTCAAAATCCCATGATATAGCAAAAACTCCACGATACAGAATTAGATACATTAAAAAAAAAAATCCGCGATACAGTGAGGCTGTATTTCTATGCAGTTGAGTTCCATCTCTCTCCCTTGTTGCAATAATCTCTCTTTCCTATTGCAACAGTTTTGAATAAAGTCTTCCTCAACTATTTAACTTGTCTGGGACGATTTTTCTTTTACCATAGATCCCAGAGAATTTTTAAATTGTTTTTGCTATTATAGATGTCCAGTTTTTCTCCCTTTGCCTCCCTCCAGCTAGCCCACGTATTGGACTTATAGTCAATTGTAGCGAATTCTGTCCTGCAAAATTCATATTGCCATGGCTGTGTGTAAATAATTTTACATGTAATTACTCTGGACTAGAAATTCTGGGACCACGCGCTCCCTCCATTATCATCTTGGAGAGACCACGAGCTATTGCCTGATAGGCTTTTATTCTCCTGTCTCGGGCACATTACATCTGAATAGCCTTCATTTACATTAGGTGGTAGACGCCCAAGATGGCTCATCAAGAAGATAGATATGCAAATAGAAAGACAATAGTCTCCAAGCAGAACTCAGGTCTCAAGAAGACTAGGCATGTATTAGAATAAGTCCTTTTGCTTCAGAGAGAGAGATTTTAGCAGTAGCAAGTTTTTAAATCTAAGAAATATGCCATTCTGATTTCCCCACAGGAAATTCCACTGCCACACGTGGGTCCCGCTTGCTGACCCATGTTTCCACAGAAGTTTTTCTTACGTGAAACATTAGAGCTACAATTCCCAAGGTGGACGCATGAATTTCCCTTAGTTAATCCCCACACTATTGTCCATGTTCACTGGGGTCCTTCTTGTATGTTCTTTGACTAATCGCTTACCATCTTTCAATTAATCCCCACCTCCCCAGCCCCCTGCCTTATAGCTGTCAGTCTGTTCCATGATTCCATACCTCTGGTTCTATTTTGTTCATTATTTTATTTTGTTCATTAGATTCCTCTTAGAAGTGAGATAATATATTTGTCTTTCACTGACTAACTTATTAGCTTAGCATAATAGTCTCCATTTCTATCCATGCTGTCACAAACAGCAGGAATTCCTTCTTTTTTCTTTGCTGTGTAGTATTTCCATTGTGTAAATGTAGCACATTTTTTAAATCCATTCATCTACTGATGAACACTTAGCCGGTTTCCAAATCTTGGATATTGTAAATAGCACAGCTATGAACATACGGGAGCATAAATTCTTTTGAATTGGTGTTTTGAGATTCTTAGAGATTATTCCCAGCAATGGAATTGCTTGGACAAAGGGAGTTCCATTTTTAGTTTTTTACTGTTTTCTATATTGGCTGCACCAGTCTGCATTTCTACCAACAATGCATTAGGGTTCCCTTTTCTCCATTATGTCCAGCACTTGTTTGTTGATTTATTAATAATAACAATTTTGGCAGGTGTGAGGTGATATCTCATTGTGGTTCTTTAAAAAATTATTTATTTATTTTTAGAGAGAGGAGAAGGAAGAAAGAGAGGGAGAGAAACATTGATGTGTGAGAGAAACACACATCATCAGTTGCCTCTCACATGCCCCCATTCCGGGACCAGGCCCACAACCCAGGTGTGATCCCTGACTGAGAATTGAACCAGTGACTTTTCTGTTCACAGGCCAGCACGCAATTCACTGAGTCACACCAGCCAGGGTTCTCATTGTGTTTTTTAATTTGCATTTCTCTGATGGCTAGTGAGGTTGAGCATCTTTTCATATGACCATGGGCTATCTGTATGTCCTTCTTGGAGATATATCTACTCAGGTACTTTACCCATTTTTTAATTGGATTGTTTGACTTCCTGGTGTGGAGTTGTATGAGTTTTTTCTGTATTTTGGAGATTAAACCTTTGTCCAGTGTATCATTGGCAAATATGTTCTCCCATATAGTTGGTTCCCTTTTTATTTTGTTATTTTCTTTAGATGTGAAGCTTTTTAATTCAATGTAGTCCCATTTGTTTATTTTTTTTCTTTATTTCCCTTGCTCTATGAGATATGTTGGCAAAAATTTTATAGGTGGGATATCTGAAATTTTATTGCCTATGTTTTCCACTAGGGTATGTATAGTATCCAGACTTATATTTAAGCCTTTTATCCATTTTGAGTTTATCCTGATGTATGGTATAAGTTGGTGGTCTAGTTTCATGTTTTTGCATGTAACCAGTCCAGTTCTCCCAACACCATTTATTGAAGAGACTGTCTTTACTCCATTGTATGCTCGTGCCCCCTTT
The DNA here is from genome assembly GCA_004026765.1 of Micronycteris hirsuta. Classification (NCBI taxonomy): domain Eukaryota; kingdom Metazoa; phylum Chordata; class Mammalia; order Chiroptera; family Phyllostomidae; genus Micronycteris; species Micronycteris hirsuta. Next base: position 30,360 of record PVJI01011260.1, read on the forward strand.
CTCCAATATTAATTGAGCATAAAATCATAGGTTTATTTCTGGGCTCTATATTTTGTTCCATTGATCTGCAAGTTTGGCCTTATGCCAGAAGCAGGCTGTTTTGATTACAGTGGATTTGCATGATAGTTTTATATTAGGTATGATGATCCTTCCAACTTTGTTCTTCTTTGTTAAGATTGCTGAAGCTATTTGGATACATTTTTGGTTCTGTATAAGTTGTTGGAGTATTTGTTCTAGATCTGTAAAGTATGCCATTGATATTTTAATAAGAATTGCATTAACTCTATTGATTGCTTTGGCTAGTATGGACATTTTATTGATGTTAATTCTTTCAATCTATTAACAGGGTATATGCTTCCATTTATTTGTATCTTCCTCAATTTATTTCTTCAGTGTTCTATAGTTTTCTTAGTATAGGTTTTTTGCTTCCTTGGTTAAATTTATTCCTAGGTTTTTTGTTGTTGCTATATTAGATGGAATTTTTTTCTTAGTTTCTCTTTCTGATAGTTCATTGTTGATGTACAAAAATGCTATTCATTTCTCAATATTGGCTTTCTATTCCATTACTTTGCCGAGTTTACTTATTAAGTCAAGCAGTTTTTTGGTGGAGCCTATAGGGTTTTTTATGTACATGATAATGTCATCTGCAGTAATGACAGTTTTACTTCCTCCTTTCCAATTTGGCTGCCTTTTACTTCACCTTCTTGTCAGATTGCTGTGACTAGAACTTCCAGTACTATATTAAATGAAATCACCCTTGTCTTATTCCTTATCTTAAGGGAAATGTTTACACATTGACTATGGTGTACGCAGTAGGTCTCTCATATATGGCCTTTATTATCTTAAGGTATGTTCCCTCTATTCCCACTTTACTGAGTGTTTTTTTAAAATCATAAATGGGTGCCATATTTTAGCAAATGCTTTTTCAACATCTATTGATATGATCATGTGATTTTTGTCTTACATTTTGTTTATGTGATATATCACATTTATTGCTTTGCAAACATTGTACCATGCTTGCATCCCTAGGATAAATCACTTGATTATGATATATAATCTTTTTAACGTATTGCTGTATCCAGATTGCCAATATTATGTTGAAGATTTTAGCATCTATGTTCATCAGAGATATTGGCCTGTAATTTTCTTTCTTTGTAATATCTTTACCTGGTTTTGGATTAGGATAATACTAGCTGTGTAAAAAGTGTTTGGGAGTCTTCTTGCCTCTTGAATTTTTTGGAATAGTTTGAGAAGAACTGGAGTTAGTTCTTCTTTGAATGTTTGGTAAAATTAGCCTGTGAAGCCATCGGGTTCAGGGCTTTGTGTGCCAGGAATTTCTTTTTATATTACTGCTTCAATTTTACTAGTCTATTCAGTCTTTCTGCTTCTTCTTGATTTTGTTTTGGAAGATTGTATATTTCTAGAAATTTCTGCATTTCATCCAGGTTGTCCAGTTTCTTGGCATATAGTTCATAGTAATTTCTTACAATCCTTTGTATTTCTGTGGTATTAGTTTTTACTTCTCTTCTTTCATTTCTGAGTTTATTTATTCGATTCCTCTCTCTTTTTATCATGATAAGTTTAGTTAATGGTTTGTCAAGTTTGTTTATCTTTTCAAGAACCAGCTCCTGGATTCATTGATCCTTTGCATTGTTTTTTAGTCTCTGTCATTTAATTATGCTCTGATCTTGATGATTTCATTCCTTCTGCTTGCTCTGGGCTTTGTTTGTTATTGTTTATCTAGTTCTTTTATCTGTAGAGTTAGGTTGTTTATTTGATATTCTCCTTTCTTCTTTAGGTAGGCCTGTATTGTTATGAACTTCCCTCTCTGGACTGCCTTTGCTGTGTTCCACTGAGCTTGGGTTGTTGTGGTTCATTTTTATTTGTTTCCAGATACTTTTTGATTTCTCTCTTGATCTCCTTGTTAACCCATTAATCATTTAATGAAATAAATAATTAAATAATTGTTTAATTATTCAGCCACCATTTATTAGAATGTTTTTGAGATTTTTTTTTCTTGAGGTTGGTTTTTAGTTTCAGGCCATTGTGATCTGAGAAGATGCTTGATATATTCCCATTTTCTTGAATTTGTTAAGGCTTGTTTTGTGTCCTACTGTGTGAGAACTCCATCCCACAGAGCTCTGCTAGCCTCCACGGATGAGAATAAGACTACCAAGACATGATCTGCTTGGGGAGAAAAGGCTGGCTGATCTTTCAGAGGAGAAGAGACCCTGAGGTCCTTTCTCCTGAGGCTTTTATTGAGAATGATAGTGCAGGGATATACAGCATACATGCAAAGCTCATCAATCAATATCTAAAGGCCATAGTAACAGAAAACAGATATTATAGATAACAACTAAGGAAACACAGAGATATGCCTCAGGTCAGGGCCTGTTAGATATGCCAGAGGGTCATTAAGGCATGGTTCTCATGAGATTAGGAGTTTGCTCTGTCTGCTTCGAATTCATGGCAATGGGGTTATACAAAGCAAAGCAAGCCTCAAGGGGTATAATGCCTTCTTTAGGGCAGATTTCCCTGGGAACCCTTGGTGCTAGCATTGGTTCATGCCTGCCTCCCAGCATTTCCAGCATTCTGGTCAAGACTTACAGGCCCTTATTCAAGGCCTAGCTTGTGTAGGGGCTACAATTCCCAATACCACACAAAGCAGTCCCCAACATCCTACATCATGGTCTATCTTTGAACATGATCCATGTGCTTTTGATAAGACTGTGTATTTTGTTTCTTTGGGGTGAAATGTTCTGTAAATATCAGTTACCTCCATTTGATCTAGAGTCTCATTCAATGCTGCAATATTTTTGTGGATTTTTTGTTTGGAAGACCTACCCTTTGTTGACAATGGGGTGTTAAAATCCTGTACAATGATTGTATTGCTGTCTATCTCTTTCTTAAAGTCCTCCAATATTGAGATGTGTCAGTAAATGTCCCAAGTCACCACAGGATCTATCTCTGCCTTGAGAAGGCTTCTAGGTTTGGGTTGGATCCCCAGTCAGGGCACCTACAGGAGGTAACCTATTTCTCTCTCACACTGAATCCTATCTCTTTGTCTCTCTCTCTCTCAAATCAATAAAATATATACTGTATGCTTCATCTTCTTTCAAGTCTCATATCATCCTATTATGGTAGGGCACGGGAGGGAAGAGTCCAGCAGCAAAACTGTAACATAGAACAACAATGGTAGGATGCTCATGATGCTCCCTCCATTGAGTCTTGGCCTTGGGCTCCCACCACAGCCTCTGCAGCAAGCACCACCCTGGCTGCCTCTGTCTGTCCTTTCCTCTGCATACTCCGCAGGCCCAGAACGTGGGAGCGAGGTGCGCAGCCTGGCCCAGCGCAGAAGGTGTGGCTATTCTGGCAACTTCTTCCCGAGGAGGACTTTATAAATTTCACAAATGGCATGTGCTCCAAACCTATGCAGCAAAAAGTACTGGGCTTGGTGGTGTCTGTGGCAGCAGAGCACAGACTGCTTGCCCCCTAGCGCCTGCACAGATGAACACTTGCACACTCACCTGCATACACACTCACTCACACATGCTCTCACACACACTAAACTGGTATTTTAAGTTTATTGCTCTGTAGTTTAGCTGCAAGATAGGTCCAGGGCTGGGAGCAAGTAGATGGAGCTTCTAGCTACTCTGTAGCCATCTTAGAACCCCCAACTCCAGATAATTTCTTTGACTTTATTTTAATATCTACAAATCTGTTTGGATATATTTTAAGAGTATTTTTGCATTAGGTTTACCCAGTTTTCACTCTCCGTTATAATTTATTAGATCACTTAAAAAAGCCATAAATGTCATTCAGGAGCTAAGCTTCCTTAGAAAGTAATGTCAGTATCAACTCTAGGCAAAATTGTGTGGAATACTCACTTCTCTGTTTCCAGCATGCCTCTCTTTGGTTGCCCCATGACAATGAACTCTCTTGGTTTCCTGGGAGTGAGGGGCTGTTGGGAACCACTCTGCCTGGTTTCAGAAACTGTAACCCCTCGTGACTAAGGCTGAGTAAAAAGACCTTGGGACCATAAGCCACTAAGGAGACAAAACTTATCTCCTGGCAGGGGCACCACCTCTGCCCCTTTTACTTCACCCTGCTTGGCCCTGAGTGCATGGCCAGGTAAGATTCCTCAAGGAAGGCATGACCTAAGACAGGCACGGTCACTAAGGAGCCCCCAGGGAAGGACTTGCAGGCTATAGAAAAAGGGGGTGATGACCCCTCGCTCCTCAGCTTTGACATAGCCTGAGTCCTCATTCTGTCTGCAAGAAGTCTCCTAATCTCTTGGCTGCCTTGCTTCCTTACCCAACTTAAGCCTGAAACAATGCTGGAGGTGGGTGTGGCCCTGTGCTGGAAAGGGCGGGTTCCCCTGGGTGATCAGGCCTAAGGAAGAATGCATAAAATCCTGTGAAACCTACTTTGCTAATACCCTCAATTTAAATGATAAGGATCCAAGCATGAAATGAGTTTGTTCCCCAAAATTTTATGGCCCTTTAGTTACCTGACCCTGACTCAAAATAAAACCTCAGAGTTCTTTGAATGTTATCTTTTGTTTGATCATTACTGCCTGACAGTGATTGATGAGCTTTATGTATGCATTCTGTATTCCTATGCAAATTAAACCCAATAAAAGCCCATTGAGGAACAGGTTCCTGGTTCTTCTCCTTTGAGAGATTGGCCACCTTTCCTCCCCAAGCAGATTATGTCTTGTAGACTTATTCTCATCCATAATGCTTGGACACTGTGGGATGGAATCCTCATCAAGAGGCCCTCCTTGCAGAGCTAGGTCTACAAAACCAGCTGTGCAAGCTGTTTTTTATTCTAGGCTTGATCCCCTGCTCTTACCTTTGATATTTTCTTGTATGTCTCATTATAGATTTGGTTTTGTTCTAAAAATATTCTTGCGCCTTTTACAGAGAGTATCTGCCAATAATCAGTGGAAATGGGAGCTACCGGCTCTAGGTTCAGAGTCAGAGACTAATGGACACAGAACTAAGATAGCGATCTGGTCTATCCTTTAGAGTGAGCTAAGTTTTATTGTCTCAGAGAGCATCAGTGGCTGCTCATCTTGGTGACCCCGAGTCTTATCTGATAATCACTAACTAGTTCAATTCCTCAGTGGGGTTGATATTTTGGGTCAGCAAACCAGGTTCCACATGCCTTTAAATTACATTATTTTGTAGGGCATATTGTTAAACTGGGCATGGGGTATACACAAGGGTCAGGAAATACAAGGCTTCATGTAGAAGGCAATAGCTTTAGCCCATTGCAAGAGGTGCCTAATAAAATGTAATTTCAACAACTATCTTGGTGATAAGATACTGTACCCTGGAGTAAGATTGGACTGGCCCAAGTCTTCTCAAATTTTGTTTTCTCTGTTCACTTGCCTCTGCCAGTTACAGTTCTTGGCTGTTGTTCCTTACTCTTCCCTGGGCATTGTTCTGATATGTAGATAATGATTCTGGCTTTGAGTTTGACTTTGTTGAAACTCTTGCAGAAGTGACCTACTATGCTTATTATCTTGGCCTTACCATTACTTGTCTTATAAAACTGGAATTCAGACATCTTGGAAGACAGAAATTTTAATTAAATCATGGAGATTTTTAAAGTTGAAGCCCACAATAAAGCCAGAAAAAAATAGTTTCCAGTATTATGAAATGACATCAATATGTCAAACGATGCTTTGGTTATGTTAATTGGAAAATAAATGCACATGTTGTAGGTATAACATGATATCCTTGACTTCATTATCCTGTGACCACAAAATATAGTTACATATTTACTTTTAATAACCAATTATGGCAGTTAACACCCTTATGAGTTATCCAAAATTAACTCCTCCCTAATGCCCACTATGAGACCCTCAGCTGCCCACAATCCAGTCTGCCATTTGGTGAGGGCTTCCCACCGACTGTGCCTGTTTTTGGAATGCCAATATCCATGTCAAAGTTGCTGTCTCTAAGTGGCTTTCTGCCCTTGGCATGCCGGAGAATCCCTGGATTCTCTGTTGAAATGGGGAGTCTAACTTGTTTTCTGCTGAATGTCACACTTTGTTAGTGCGGCCTAGAAACTCTCTTGAACAGTTGCCAATGTGAGCCCCTTGGCTATGATCTTCACAAATCTCATGTAAAAGAATGTTGCACTTATTCCCAATGGTACTTATTCTTTTCTCTTTCCCAACTGCCCTTTTCTTTCACCAGTGTGCCTCTCTCACAAAAGCAAATGTTTCTTTCTGCCCCAGCTATGAACTAAAGCTTGTGGGGAAACTCAATCAAAGGAAGTATATGCCATGGGGAACATGGAGGTTGGGAGAAGAAAGGTGGGCTATTGTTAGTTTCAACAGCATCTGGATTCCAACTCAGTGAGGCAACAATGCCCTGATTGGATAACATAAGGAGACTTGGTATAATAGAAACCCTCATGTACATTGAAAGCCCTTTCCTCCCTTCATTTTCAAGTCTCCTTGGCTGTCCTGTTTCCTTAGAGCTGATCTCTGCAAGGAGCTAGGCTAAAAGCCCCCAAACAGCAGTTCTAGAGGAGGCTAGTGTCAGGAAAATGCACTGACCTGGTTTCTGGGTCTCTGAAGTAAAAGCACAGGGTGGCTTGGAGGTCAGCTGGTAGTGGCTGCTATTGTCAGTGCTTCTGCTGCTGCCTCTTCCCCTGCAGAGAGAGGAATCAATCAGTTGATGAAAAGGCAAGAATAAAAACATAAGGGGTAAAAATCCAATAGGGTCATAGGGCTTCGATTTATCTGTCTGAAGCAGGGGCCTCTCAAGCCAACACTAAGCATTTTTCTATAGAGAATCTTAATTGACCTGATTTGAATCAGCTTGTTTTTTCTTTCTCTCTTTCACAGGGGCTGGGTGTGCATATAGCTAATCTGGTAATTCTAACCTGGTTGATCTCTTCCCTTGAGACTGGAATTTCAGGATTTTGATGCCCAGTGATAAATGAGGATCTGATGGTAAGAGGTAATTGGGAAAACCATTATCCTTCCCTATGTTTTACAAGGTGATTATGAGTCATTCATAAGAAAATTTATACTGCACTTCAGGAAAGTTTAATTTGAATACTTTTTTATTCATTGATAATTCCCATTTTATATGTTATGGGTGCAACTGTCTCTTCATTTCTGAAATATATGCATGCCACCTACATCTTTAAAAAAACCTCAAAAAATTCTGCAAATAAAACATATAGCAATCCCAAATTTAATACATAAATGACTTCCAAAAAAGCCCTTGAATGACCACAACCATAAGCATTAATCCCTCAGGACAATGAGGTTCTGACCCCCACCAAATAATCTTAGAAATGAAGCCTGGGGTCTGTTCACCACAGAGACTAAGTTTTGGTCAAACTAGAGATATCATTTAGGCTTCCGTTTTGTTTCAGCTCCAGGCCCAGATAAGCAGCAAGGCCAGATGGGGTGACTAGTGGCTGATATCAGGACCAGCTGTGATGACTAATGATCTCCTGCCCTGGTGCTGACCAGTTGGTAGAGACCATGGCCCTGAAAGGAAACATTTGGAAAGCTGAAAAATATTCCGTTGAGATTCTCCCTGGGACCTCTGCTAAAAGACCTACCTTTAGAGAGCAGAGAAAAGCCTTCAGGACAAAGGACCCAGTGCTTGCTCTTTCTCTCAAGCATACCCATGCCTTTCCCCACCTCCTTCTGTCCCCAGGGCACTCTCTCTCTTTCTGTCTCTGGAGCTTACCTGTGCTTTTTCTCCTGCTCCTTCCCCTTCACTCAGTCACATTCTCTCTGCCTTTCTTTTTCCTAAGCTTTGAGGATCATTCTTTTGCCTTTGTAACTTGTTTCCTGAGCCCACACAGCTCGGGTTTCCTACCTCTGTGACTCTCTAAATAAACTTTCTCTTATAATTTGAGTTTTTTATCTCTGAATTCATTCTTTGCCTAACTCAAGTACTGAGGCTGCTGAACCAGGGTCTGGTAATAGTCTGGTGCCATTTCACCACTAACAGCTCATGTTCTAAGCTGGTTCACCAATGGCATATCTGGGTTTCAACCTTCCAAAAAGGAAAAATAAGTGGTTTAAATGGCTCTCACATCACTTTAAGTAATCCTGTTACTGGTACAAGGTTTGTGTGCTCGATGCTTCAAAATTAAAATAAAAAAAGGGCCAATATTGAAAAATCAGAGTTTGAAGTAAGGAAAAGTTTGTTGATCCAGAAGACCCAGCTTGATAAGATGTGGGGGCCTTATAGCTTTTGAAAATCTATTTAAGAGAGCTCCTGCCCTGGCTGGGATGGTTCAGTTGGTTGGGCATCATTCCATAAAGTGAAGGGTCACCGGTTCGATTCCTAGACAGGGCACATGCCTGGGTTGCAAGTTTGGTCCCAGGTTGGGTTGTGTAGGAGAGGCTGCTGATTGAACTTTCTCTCTCATATCAATGTTTCTCTTCTCTTTCTCCCCCTTTCCATTCTGTCATTAAAAAAAATCATAATAGAATAAAGAATAAAATATTAAAGAGGGCTCAGAATTCAGGTGTCTTTTATATCTAGGAAAGGGAGAAGGGGAGAAGCAAAAGGTAGGTGTGGGCCATAGACAGTTATGCACTGATGTAACAGGGTGCAGCCAAGAGGGGGCCCCAAATAGGATTTGTAATGGGGTCCAGAACTCAGGGTATTCAGGAAATATTAGAGAGAAATATATATGATGTCCTCACCCCCACAAGTCTGAACTGGGGGATGGGACACATGGAGCAGGGCCATTCAGAGCTATTTTGTATAGCAGCAGCTTTGCAGCTAACCTTTGGCATGGTCATTTAACATATCTATAACCTTTAACTGGTTTCATAGATATGTTAAATAGCTGTGGCCTTGCTTTGAGCCAGGGAGATGGGAGTGACTTCAACCCAAGATGTAACTTGGAAGCAACTCCCCCTGGTTACAGTGCCTGAGTGAGAGCTTGGAGATGATTGACTCTACACCATGGGGCCACACCAGCCTGGACTTGCTGTAGCAGCCCAGTAAAGCTGGAAGGATACAGGAATGCTGGCAGGTGTACCTGATTGAAGGAGGAGCCGGAAATGGGGCTGCAGAGGAAGATTGGCGTGGGGATTTAAACCCAGGCATGACAGCCATGCCAAGGTGGGGAACCCCTCAGCTTGGGCGAGAGTCAGGACCACGCGGCTTTGGGTTGCTCCTTTTTGCCATGTGGCTTAGGAAGCAGAAGAGACTTTGCCAGGAAGAAAAGGGGTGAAAGGACTCTTGCTGGTGGGCCATGAGAAGGTGCCACATGGCTTTGGATTAATTGGAGATTGCAGCGGCGACACAGTTGATGATGCCGGGAGACTGAATCACGGACTTATACTTCTTTTCCTGAGATACGGTACCCTGGACTGGGCAAAGGGGAGAAGGAAGGACTGTGTGCATTTGTGGGTATTCTAAAGAACATTAGTATTTGAATGAAGACATTAAGTCATTACTCTAAGTCTGTATAACTTTTAAATAAATAATTCCTTTCCTTTTCACCAATCTCTGGCATTGAGAGATGTCTTTCCTCTGGCAGTGGGCAAAGTGAACCTAGTATGGGGGGGGACTCTGGAGAAAAAGGGTGGTAATAGTATATCATTTACTCCCTTCCCCCACCCAGGTCTGTTTTGTAACACTGACAGGGATCCAAGGAAGAGTAGGAAATTTCTAAGTTGTTGTTTTTGCTTCATTTGTAGACCTGCATTAATCTGAGTCTGGTCTGGAAAGTCCTGTAAATCTTTGATAAACAGTTACTATTTTGTGCAGGTTTCCCCACCTCCTTGGGAAAGTTGTCTTCTGACAAGGAACTGTTCTTGCAAAAACTCAAGCCTCCAGTCAGAATTCCTGTAGTTAATTAGCATATCAATAGCAGGAGCTATTAGCCTAACAGCCAAGGGAAAATGAAAGGCCAGGTTACAATTAAAATAGAGAAAGCAAGGATTTCACTCTGTTACAATCTTATTGGCTGGAAAGGATACTGGGGAATATAGAATCCATGCATAACTGCAAGGGGGCTGGGGAAGAGCTTAGAAGCAATGTGCCTATCGATATTTGAGGAATGGTGATAGTAAAAGACAGAAAGAAATAAGGGATATTTTAGGGCAATGAACAGTTTTTATTACAAATTTGCTGTCTCAAAGAGATAAAGTTAATCTGGGGATAAATAAATCCCTACTCTGTGCTTCCTTGGGTAAATCAATGTTTAGAATTGAAGAAGTCAAAGAATGCCAAAAACCTAAAATTATTTTTTGGCAGCAATCCACCCAATGAGGAGGTTATGAGCATTTTATCCGTTGTTGCATATTTCAGTCTAAAGTTCACATACAGTTTAATGATGTGTAACATGAAAAAGGAAAAAATAAAGAGAAGCAACAATGGCAATGTTTCAATTGTTAAATCTTGATTATACACAGCGTAGATGCTTTCCTTCGGAGGGCTCAAATGGCAGTGCCGACATCAACATGAATTCCTTAGTAACTACGCTTAAGAACCAGGAAATCAAACCTCTCTGGAGGTGTGCCTTGAAGAAAAATGGCCAGAGTTGTTTTGCATTACTCATTGTCCATTATAGTCACTTCCTAATGAAATTTCATGTCTGTCTTAATTTCATTGCACCTTAGGAAGAAAAAACACCTTCTGGGAAAATAAGATTCTGTCAAGTTCTCTAATAGGCTTTTGTTGATCTAGTTACCACTGACTTTATTAATTTATTTTTATTAAAAAATCAATAAAAATATTAGCTACCACTGTCTTTGCAACAAACAGATTTCCCTGCTTGTTAGTCCAAATTCTCTATCACCTGTATCTTCTGACATTTCACACAGGTCATTAGAAACACCTTTAGGCAATGGGTGACATCAGGATCATTTGCATTAGAAACCCTATTATTCACTGAGATTAATTAACAATGCAGTATTTAGGGAATTAGCAGTACAACTCCTCTGGTTGCTAGCTGTGGTTTCTGTACCCTGTAGGGATGACACTGAATGAAATCTAGAAATTCATTTAAAAATAAAATAACTCTCTGTGAGAAGTGAAAATATTCTGAGCCAGTCCCAGAAAATATTTTGAAAAATTGCTGACAAAGCTAGTCTGTTTGTGTTAGATTTTGGTTAACTTTGTTCTAATTACAAGTTTATCACCAATCTGAAAGTGAGAGCTTAGCAACTAGAGCTGATTACAAAAACATTTTCTCGAAAGCTCTGAACGGCTTTGTTAAAGGATTGGTTCTTTGAACCCCTGGAATGTAGACAGTATATTCACCCTGGTTATACATCTCAGTTTGACTCAGTTGGTCCTTCTTTATGTTGTTCCCTCAGTATAATTATTAAGAGTGCAATCCTTTCACTCCTCAAAATTGTCACTGGTTGAATGATAAATTATATAGTGAATTAAAGTGAAAGACTTTTACTTTTAAAGTGTTACAGAACAGACCCAGGGCGGGGGTAAATGATATACTATTATCAAAAGGACTCCCCCTTTTACTCCAGGGGTCCCACCTCAGTACTAGATTCACTTTGCTTGCCGCCAGAGGGAAAACATCTCTCAATGCCAGAGACTGCTGAAAAGGAAAGGAATTATTTATTTAAAAGTTATACAGACTTAGAGTAATGACTTAATGTCTTCATTAAAATACTAAAGTTCTTTAGAATACCCACAAATGCACACAGTCCTTCCTTCTCCCCTTTGCCCAGTCCAGGGTGTAGAGAACAGGGAAACTGAGGCAAATATGTTTTACTAGCTAGGAGGAACTAAGAGATTAGCCCACTAGGATGTTTACCCAAGTCAGAAAGAACACCCTGACCCTGGGACGAACTACCTCGCCAGCCGCATGTTTATGTAAAAGTGCTGTTCGTGCAAGAGTGACTGTTTTTTTTTGTTTTTGTTTTTTTTTGTTATTTTGTATTAACGGCTGTGTACCCCCCATTCCCGCGCGCGGTCTCTGTAAGCCAATAGCTAACTGCTAACTCTGCTTCTGTACAACGCTTGCTTGCTCACGCCAAAACTCCTTATATAAACCCCCAGTTGTAAGCGCCAGGCGCGACTCTCGTCTGCAGCCCCTGTGGGCACTGTGTCTCTGGACACTCTGAGAGTTCGTCCCTGCGCAGGTAAAGATTTGACCAATAAAGTAGTATTTCTAAGCCCAGAAAGTCTCTAGTATTTGTACTCGCGATCGTGGCATATAACACAGGGTACCGTATCTCAGATAAAAGAAGTACAAGTCCGTGATTCGGGCTCCCGGCATCATCAGCTCTGTCGCTGCTGTGATCTCCAGTTAATCCAAAACCATGTGGCACCTTCTCATGGCCCACCAGCAAGAGTCCTTTCACCCCTTTTCTTCCTGGCAAAGTCTCTCCTGCTCCTAAGCCACGTGGCAAAAGGAGCAATCCAAAGCTGCATGGTCCTGACTCTTGCCCAAGCCGAGGGGTCCCTCCCTTGGTGTGGCTGCAGCTCCTGGGTTTAAATCCCCGCGCCAATCTTCCTCTGCAGCCCCATTTCCAACTCTTCTCACAATCAGGTACACCTGCCAGCATTCTGGTATTCTTCAGCTTTACTGGGCTGCCATGGTAACTGTGGGCGTGTGTGGCCCCATGACATGGAGCCAATCATCTCCAAGCTCTCATGCAGGCACTGTAATCAGGGGGAGTTGCCTCCCAGTCACATCTTGGGTGGAAGCCACTTCCATCCCCCTGGCTCAAAGCAGGGCCACAGCTATTTAACACATCTATGAAACCAGTTAAAGGTTATAGATATGTTAAATTACCATGCCAGAGGTTAGCTGCAAAGCTGCTGCTATACAAAACAGCTCTGAATGGCCCTGCTCCCTGAATCCCATCCCCCAGCTCAGACTTGTGGGGGTGAGGGCATTGTATATATAGTTTTCTAATATTTCCTGAACACCTTGACTTCTGGACCCCATTATAAATCCCTATTTGGGGCCCCCCTCTTGGCTACACCCTGTTACAAAAGTACATGTTATTTTATGAGGTTAGTAAGGTTTGGATATAATAAAAGTAGGTTTAATACTTGATGAGGGAGGGATATAAAATTTGAGCAGTGGGTAATACCATTTCTTTCCTCCAATTATACATGACAAATTTCAAGTTTACTATTGTGAACTTAGACTTCAAACATTCATAGACTTGACATTTGAAGATCCATGATATGAAATATAGAAATTTGGCAACACACATACTAGAATTGTGCTACCTTGAGCCCACTGCACTGCAAACAAATTTTTGCGGAACTTTGTTTATACTTCTCCTGAAGTCTTAAAAACTTTGATTTTTGCTGAAAGAAGGAAGATTTGAGGCACTGTGCCTTGTACATGTTATCAATTCAAGAGCTATTTGTATAGTTGAAGGTCAATATTCTTCTGAAGTGTGCTTATGGTCACAAAGTATTTAACTTTTAAGCTGTGTTTTGTTAAAAACTGTGAAGGGTCTGAGCTGTTACTTTCAAGTTACCAAGTTAGCCTGCCATGATTTCAGGGACCCTGGCCACAGACGTGAGAACTGTGGGTTGGAGAAGAAAGCTATTGCTCGTGGCACCACAAGCAGCATGCACTTCATGTTCGTATTGGTTCTCTTGTCCCCTTAGTCCCACGGGTATAATGGGGAGCCATGCGGGTGGATGATGGTCATACAACGGGTGTGCCTCACAACTGAGGAACTCTGAGCTTACAGAACTCCAATATTTCATAACAGGCGGCAAACAACACTGTCAAATTTTTACCCTGGAGGCATTATCTTTATTGTACTGGGTAGCAAATAAGTCTGCCCTCTGCTCTCAAGGGAGATAGCATGTTCATTCTGTTACACAAACAACCTGGAAAAGGTAGTCTGGAACGAATTCTGTCAGTGCCTCTGCTGGCCAGACATGCAGAACTGTGAAAGACTTTAGGAAAATTTTCTCCCACCCTATCTTTGTAATACGGATTTGTGTTTCTAGGTTCATATATTATTTCATGTGTAACATTAGCTGTCCAATTACTAAATCTTTATTTCTTCATCATCTTCAGTGATAGACTAAGGAGATGTTATTCTTATCTCATGATCTCTTGACCGCCTTCTCATTTTATCTTACCAAAAATATAAAAATAAAAAAGGAGTGCATATAAAAGCTTGTTAGAGAAGATTATATCTGCTTTCATTTCTTCTTATTATGAATCCTACCATTTAAAGTATTACATAGATATTTAGAAAACATCAATACTCTTTCAAGTAATTTATGTAACTGAGAGTACAATAATAACCACTCCAGGCGTTTATTTAGCTATGGAGGAGTTTGCCTTGCTTGTATAGTGGAGAACAAATGTTAAAGATGACTGTGATATTTTATGCCTGGAAGAAGCCTCCAGCAGTAACCATAGCTCAATGAATATATTGATTCAATGACTGGGGTTGCCAGATGTCTTTGAATCCTTCATTTCCTTATATGTTTTCCACTTTATCATCTTTCCAGCATCTCTTTGTTTCATTTCCTCAAAATGTATAAGTTCCTATTGATTTTGCATTCAAAGAATCAAAAGCCCAGATGCTGAAAATTTTTTTTGTGGAGGTTAAATTTATAATATGCTTTTTATAAGAAAAAGAAAATAGAAAGATAATACATAACAAAGTCCTACAAGGCTTAGTTCAAAAGTATAACTACTACCATATGTTTTAGGGTCAACGCAGGTCAAGTTCAGCTTTCTAATTCTAGTAACAACAAATAGAACAGATATGACCATAGCAACTATAACTCATTAAAGGCAAATTATTTGCAAGACATGTGCCAGGTGCTTTCGTATGTCATGGTTTAATCTTTTGAACAGTCCTTCAGGGTAAGCATTAAATCCAACTTACAGATCAGAAAATGAGGTTCAATGGTTAAGGTAACTTGCCATAAAGAGACTGAAGATGGTGGTGGACTGGGTGGAATCTACACTCACTTCCTCCCTGCATGAAACTGGAATTACACCTAAATTATAGAACGATAATTGTGAATAACCAACTGAACACAAGCTGAAGAAAAGTCTTGTAACCAAGGATTTATAGATGAAGCCGCATTGAGACTAGTACAAAGAGTGGAGATGCAAAAAGACCTGTCTCTGCTCCTATGTGCAGCAGCAAATGTTTTAGTGGAATATCTCAGCTATGGGGGTTCCTCTTGAGAAGTGTAGGGTCTGAAGTCTAAGCTGAGCTTCCCAATTTGGGAAGCGCCAGAGCTGGGAAGAGGTGTGCACATAACATCTGGCTGTGAAAAGCAGCAAGCTTTTTCTGCCAGGAAGAGGCAGAAGTCTGCCTGAGACACAGGAATCCTCTTAAGGAGCAAATACATACAATTTTGTTTACAGCCACTGACTCTGAGTTCTGGCAGAGGGATGGTGGAGTTGACTAGAGTTGTGTGAGGAGAGTCTGGGCTTTGTATCTCTGGGGAGAGCTGAAAAACAGTTTCCAGGTTCACTCTGCTGAGTCATTCTGCCATACCACAGACACTATCCATCTTGGGTGCAGTGCTCCCCTCTGTGAGCATCAGCTAAGAGGAAAGCAATACTCCCACCCTCTGAACTCCATCTGACCCCACTCTGGGGATCTTAGGCTCTCCTGAGAGTACAGTTAGAGGCTCCTTCAGTGACAGCCTAACAGGTAGTCAGCAGGCAGAGACAGATGAAGGTTTATTTCTCGGTGCCTTGGGATTTTTGATGATCTGTCCCCAGGGCCAGTGCAAGTAAAAGATGGCTGTGACCACAGCTTGGTCTATCCCATGTGCATCCAGGTTCAATCCTGGAGCACCCAGTTCAGATGATCAAGAAGACTGCAACACTGGAACTTACCAGGACACTTACTACATAAGTCCACCCAATGAAGACTGGGAGTCATAGAGTATCTATAATACATAGAAATAAATACAACAAGGCAGTCAAAATAGGGAGACAAAGAAGTACCCCCAAATAAAAAACAGGAGAAATCTCCAAAAAAAAAAAAAAAAAAAAAAAAAAAAAAAAAAAAAAAAAAAAAAAAAAAAAAAAAAAAAAAAAAAAAAAAAAAAAAAAAAAAAAAAAAAAGAGCTAAATGAAATGGAGGCATGCAATTTAACAGGCAATTTAACAAAGTAATGGTTATAAGAATGCTCAAAACATGAAAAAGAACATAGAAACCATAACAGTGTCAATCAGAAAAGAGGAATACAATATCTTAAATAAAGAATACACTGGAAAAAGTAAACAGTAGGTTGGATTAATTAGAAGACCAAATCAGTGATTTGGAAGTCAAGGAAGAAAAACACCAAATCAGAGCAGCAAAAAGAAAGTTAAAAAATGAGGATAATTTAAGGGACCTTTGGGACAACGTGAAGTATAACAATCTGTATCACAAGGGTATCAGAAAGAGGAGAGAGAGAGAGCAAAAAATTGAGAACCTATTTAAAGAAATAATGACCAAAATCTTTCCTAACTTGGTGAAGAAAAAAGACACAGAAGTCCAGGAAGTGAAGAGAATCCCAAACAAGATGGACCCAAAGATCCCTGCACAAAGAGACATCATAATTAAAATGGCAAAGGTTAAAGACAAAGAGAATCTTAAAAGTCACAAGAGAAGGCCAGTGAGTTACAAGGGAACTATCATAAGACTCTCAGCTGATTTCTCAACATACACTTTGCAGGCCAGAAGGGATTGGCATGAAATATTCACAGTAAAATCTACAACGAAGACTACTTTACCTAGAAGGCTATCATTTCAAATTGAGGGAGAAATAAAGAGCTTCCCAAACAAGAAAAAGCTAAATTAATTTGTTACCACCAAAAGAGTATTAAAAGAAATGTTAAAAGGATGGCAAAAACAAGAATAAGAAAAATAGAAGAATAAGAATAAGAAAACAAACATAGTTCAAAGAATAAAATGGTAATAAATACGTACATATAAAAAATCACATTAAATGTAAATGGCTTAAATGCTCCAGTCAAAATACACAAATTAGCTGAATTGATAAGAAACCAAGATCTATATACAAGGTCAGTCCAGAAAAAGTCCAGCCATTGTTAATATAATGAGAATGGTTTGTGTGACATCGATGTAACCTGGCTGCCAAAGAGAGGACTGGAATGCAAGTGTGTAAACAATGACTTCTCAGTACTAGACAGTGGGTGCAGTAGATGCCATTGAGTAAACGTATGTACTGTGTGGCCATCACACTCAAAATGACTGAGTAGAGAAACAAATCTGCATCATATTTTGTGTTAAGCTTGACCATTCCTCTGCAGAAGCTATTTGGATGATTCAGAGGGCCACAGCTATGGGCAACTGGTGATTGACAGCTTCATCACAACAACACACCTGCTCTTACAGCTCAAGTATCATGTCTCGTGCAGAGTGTTTTGGTAAAACATCAAATTATCCAGGTGATTCAGCACCCCCTATAGACCAGATCGGGCACCCTGTAACTTCTGGCTTTTTCCAAAACTGAAATCTTTTCCCTTTCAGAGGACCAATTCAGACCATTAATGAGATTCAGGAAAATAAAATGGACAGTTGATGGCAATTGGGAGAACTGTGTGAGGTCCTAAGGTGCCTACCTTGAAGGGGACCGAGGTGTCCTTGTTCTATATACAATGTTTCTTGTATCTTCTTCAATAAACATCTCTATTTTTCAAATTACATGGCTGGATACCTTCTGGACAGACCTTATAGATGCTGTCTATAAGAGAACTACCTAAGAACAAAAGATACACACAGACTAAAAGTAAAGAAATGGACAAATATTTCATGTAATTGGAAAGGGAAAAAAAACTAGGGTAGCAATACTATATCTGACAAAACAGACTTTAAAACAGAGTCTATAGAAAGAGACAAAGAAGGACACTTCGTAATGATAAAGGGAGGAATCCAAAAAGAAGATATAACTGTTATAAACATTTATGCACCCAACATTGGAGCACCTAAATATGTAAAGCAAAGTAAATCCTGGTGGATGTAAAGGGAGAGATTGACAGAAATACAGTCATAACAGGAGATTATAATTTCCCTTTGATATCAATGGATAGATATTCCTGACAGAAAATCAACAAGGAAATGGTAGCCTTAAATGACACACATATGGATTTACTTGCTATCTTCAGAACATTTTAATCCAAAGCAGCAGAATATATGTTCTTTTCAAGACCATATAGAACATATTCTAGGATAGACAACGTATATGAGAGAAAACAAATTCCAATAAATTTAAGAACATTGAAAGCATATTAACCATCTTCTCTGACCATAATGGTATGAAACAGACATCAATCACAAGAAATAAACTGAAAAACACACGAAGAAATGGAGGCTAAATAACATGTTATTAAACAATGAATGGCTTAACACTGAGGTGAAGGAAGACATAAAAAGATACCTTGAATCAAATGAAAATGAGAAGAAAAAACCCATAATCTATGGGTTTCAGAAAGAGGAGACCTTTTCCGACCTCTCCCCACAGAGAACATCACAATGCAGCACCCTGGGTTGCCCCACCCTGGCAAATACCTAAAGCTCACCCCCTTACTATGAAACAGGCATGCCAAGACAAAAAAAAAATATGGCCTAATGAAAGAACAGATCAAAGCTCCAAAAATAGAACTAAGTGATGGAGAGAGAGCCAACCTATCAGATGCAGAGTTCAAAACACTGGTCATCAGGATGCTCACAGAAATGGTTGAGTATGGTGGCAAAATAGAGGAAGAAGTGAAGGCTATGCAAAGTGAAATAAAGAAAAATATACAGTGAACCCACAGTGAAGGGAAGGAAACCAGGACACAAATCAACAATTTGGAGCACAAGGAAGAAAGAAACATTCAACCAGAACAGAATGAAGAACAAGAATTCAAAAAAATGGGGAGAGGCTTAGGAACCTCTGGGACAACTTCACATGTTCCAACATCTGAATCACAGGGGTGCCAGAAGGAGAAGGGGAAGAGCAAGAAATTGAAAACTTATTTGAAAACATAATGAAGGAGAACTTCTCCAATCTAGCAAAGGAAATAGACTTCCAGGAAGTCCAGGAAGCTCAGAGAGTCCCAAAGAAGTGGGACCCAAGGAAGCACACACCAAGGCACATAATAATTACCCAAGATTAAAGATAAAGAGAGAATCTTAAAAGCAGCAAGAGAAAAGGAGACAGTTATCTACAAAGGAGTTCTGATAAGACTATCAGCTGATTTCTCAAAAGAAGACTTGAATGCAAGAAGGGCCTGGAAAGAAGTATTTGAAGTCATGAAAGGCAAGGACCTACATCCAAGATTACTCTATCCAGCAAAGCTATCATTTAGAATGGAAAGGCAGATAAAGTGCTTCCAAGACAATGTAAATCTAAAGGAGTTCATCATCACCAATATATGAAATATTAAAGCACTTACTTAAGGAAAAAAATCATTAGACATTAAATGAACATTAAAATGGCAACAAATTCACAGCTATCAACAATTGAATCTATAAAACAAACTAAGCAAACAAGTAGAACAGAAACAGGATCATAGCTATGGAGATCATTTAGATATTACCAGTTGGGAGGGGGAAGGAGGAGAATGGGGAAACAGGTGCAGGGATTAAGAAGTACAAACTGGTAGGCACAGAATAGGCAGGGGGTTGTTAAGAATAGTATAGGAAATGGAGTAACCAAAGAACTTATATGTGTGATCCATGGACATGAACTAAGGGAGGAATTGCTGGAGGAAATTTTGGGTACTGGGTGGAGGGGGGCAAAAAGTGAAAATTGGGACAACTGTAATAGCATAATCAATAAAATATATTAAAACAAAAGAAAGTGTTCAAAAGAAATTCACTGAAGCCGAAAGCAGCCTCTCACAGCAATGCCAGCTGGCACACTGATATAGACGGGTTCCTAGAACACTCACCTAGTGGGGAAAGCCTATACCGTAAGGGGTCCACCATCCAGAAGACAATCCTGGTTTTCTGGGACCCCATAGGCAACTAAAATAGCATGGTACTAGCATAAAAACGGACATATAGATCAAAGGAACAGTATGGAGAGCTCAGGAATAAACTCACCGCTTTATAGTCAATCAATATTCGACAAAGGAGGCAAAAATGTACAAAGGGTAAAGATATTCTATTCAATTATATTTTTTTGAATTGGCCAGATATATACCCCTCCCCAAAAAGAAATAAAACCACCTTCTTACACCATACACAAGAATAAACTCAAAATAAATCAAAGACTTAAATGTTACACTCGATACCACAAAAATCCTAAAAGAAAATATGGGCAGCAAATTCTAGGACATTTCTTGTAGCAACATTTTTCCTGATATGTCTTCTTGGGCAAGAGAAACACAAGAAAAATAAACAAATAGGACTACATCAAACTAAAAGATTTTGCACAGCAAAGGAAACCATCAAAACAAGGAAAAGACAACCCACTGAATGTGAGAACATATTCTCCAATGATACATTTGTTCAGGTGTTAGTATCCAAAATTTATAAAAAGTTTATAAAAGTCAAAACCAAAATTACAAGCAATCCAATGAAGAAATGGGAGAAGGACCTGAATAAAAGTGTCCAAAGAGGACATACAGATGACCAATAGGTACATAAAAAGGTGTCCGATGTCACTAATCATCAAAGAAATGCAAATGAAAACCACAGTATCACCTCACACATGTCAGAATGGCCATCATCAATAAATCAACAATCAATCAAGTGCTGTTGAAGATGTGAAGAAAAGGGAAGCCACGTGCATTGTTGGTTGGAATGCAGATTTATGCAGCTGCTGTGAAAAGCGGTATGGAGTTACCTCAAAAAATTAAAAACGGAACTGCTTTTGACCGAGTGATTCTATTTCTTGGAATTTATTTGAAGATACCTGAAACACAAACTTGAAAGAATAATGCAGCCTCATATTTATTGCAGTGTTATCTGCAATAGCCAAGATTTGGAAGCAGTCCAATTGTTAGTAGCTGGGTGCGTAAAAAATCAGTGGTACACTTATACAATGGAATACTCAGCAGTAAAAAGTAAGGAAATCTTTCTCTTTGCAACAGCGTGGATGGACCTGGAGAGCATTATGCTAAATGAAATAAGCCAGTCAGAGAAAGACAAATACTATATGATTTCACTTATATATGAAATATAATGAACAAAAAGAACTAACAACCAAAACAGAGATAGACTTAACGAGCAGGCTGACAGTTTTGGGAGCATTTGGGCAACTTGGTTAGCGGGTAGGTTTAGGAATTGAGCAAGAAAGAAAACAAGAGAAAACTCACAGATACAGAAAAATGTGTGGTGATTGTGGAGGGGAGGGAGGCTGGGGAGGTGGACAAAGGTATATGGAGGATAAATGGTGATGGAAGGAGACTTGACTTGGGGAGATGAGCATATAATACAGTGTACAAACCCTAAGTTTCGGTGGCTTAAAATGACAAATGTTTATTTCTTAGTCTCAGTACTAAGAAAGGGACAGCTTTGGGAGCTTTGTATTTGCTTTGTCTAAAACACAGGCTGGGGAGCAGCCACCACCTGGAACATTGCAATGGCAAAAGGTAAGGAAAGTTAGTGGTAAAACACACACTAACTCTTAAAACTGTCACATGTAAGTCACACGTGTCCTTTTTTTGGTTTCACTTGCCAAAGCAAGTCATATGGCCACATCTAACTTCAAGTGGGCAGAAAAGTGCCTTCATGCTTACCACATGCCCCCAAATGAGATAAATTTGTATTTGTGAATAGCTTTCCCGACTAGCACAGCTTCTCATAACATTTCTCCAGATTAGCATAAAGTGAATTTAGAACAAAAAAATATATATTTTTGTCCGACCAGGCACAATGGTTAATTTTAAAAGAAAAGATTTTTCTAGCATATTTGATTTTTTTTGGCCTTGACTATTCTAAAACAATATGATTAATAAAATCAGTTTTTCTATTTTCTCAATTTTAGCATCAAATTCCACTCCATTTCGAGGTTTGAATGTAGGGGTTGGGCAGCTTGCGGAAGAGCAACAGGGGAAAAATGGGGGCAAATGTAATTGAACAACAATAAAAATAAAGTAAAAAAATTCCACTCCATTTCAAACAGCCTTGAGTGTAGGCCCTACAATAACCTTCCAATTGACTATAGTCTTCTATTACTCATTCATCAAGTGTATACTGAGTGGCCAGCACTAGGGGTGCAATCGTGAACAAAGTAAACCTCCTCATGGAAATATTATTTTGGTGCTCTAGAGTTTTGCCATAAGGTGTCTAAGTGTAGATCTCTTTTTGTTTGTTCTTTTGGGATTTATTGGTCTTATTAAATTTGTGAATTCATGTATTTTTATCATTCCTCAGCCATTATCTCTTCAAAAATGGATTCTCCCCTATTCTCTCTCTCCTAGAACTGATTAGACCCTTGTTAAACCTTATCACTTTATCTTCCAGGTCTCTAAATCTCTTTTTTTATGTATTATTTCTTGTGTTTCTACTGGCTTCATTCTAATAATTTTTTCAGATCTATTTTGAAGAAGTTATCTCTTTAGCTTCTGTCATTCTGTTAAATGTCGTTAAACACATTTATGGAGTTTATAATTCCAATTATTATTCTTTTCATATCTAGATGTTTTATTTGGTTCTGTAAACTTGTCTTGGTTATTCTTTATGGTATTTTGTTTCTTGCTCATATTTTCCAAACTTGTATTCTAGGTCTTTAAATATAATATATTAACAGTCATTATTTTTTATTCTGTCTGTTAGTTTCCACATATTGGAAAGTCTGCTGATTGCCCTGACCAGTGTAGCTTTGTTGCGCATCGTCCTGCAAAGCAAAGTGACATCAGTTCGATTCCCAGTCATGGCATCTGCCTGGGTTGTGAGTTTGGTCCCTGGTCAGGATGCATGTAAGAGGCAGCCGAGATATGTTTCTCTCTTGCATTGATGTTTCTCTCCCTCTCTTTCTCCCTTCCTTCCCACCCTCTCTAAACATACATAAACAAAGTCTTAAAAAAAGAGAAAGTTTGCTGATTTTCAGTATTGGTGCTTTGTTATCTTTATATTCAGTGATATCTGAGTGAGATGCTTATTTTTTTTGATTTGCATATGGGCACTTGTATTAAAAAACGCTCAACTTCACTATTAGAGAAATGTGAATCAAAGCTACAATTAGATACCACCTCACATCTGTTAAAATGGCTATTCTCAACAAGACAGCTAATAACAAGTGCTGGAGACGTTGTGGAGAAAAAGGAACCTTCATACATCAGTGGTGGAAATGTAAACTGGTATTGCCACTATGGAAAACAGTATGGAGGTTCCTAAAAAAATTAAGACTAACATTACCAAATCACCCAGCAACCCCTCTTCTGGGTATCTACCCAAGAAATTTGAAAATATCTATTTGCAAAGATATATGAACCCCTATGTTTATTGCAGCATTATCCATGGTGGCTAAGGCAGGGAAACAACTGAACTGTCCTTCACTAGATTATTGTATAAAGAGGTGGTGCATGTACACAATGGAGTATTACTCAGCCATAAGAAAAGATGAAATACTGCCATTTGCAGCAACATAGATGGATCTTAAGAATATGCCAAGCAAAATAAGTCAAACACAAAAGGTTAAGAACCATGTGATTTTACTTATATGTGGGATATAAAACTGAAAACAAATGAACAAGAAACAAAATAAAAACTCATAGCCACAGACAACAGTATACTGGTTTCAAGAGAGAAGGGGGAGTTAGGGGTGGTGAGGGGTAAAGGGGATCAAATATGTGGGGACGGAAGATAATCTGACTTTGGGTGGTGGGCACACAATGCAATATACAGATCATGTACTATAGAAATGCACACTTGAAACCTATATAAACTTATTTATCAATGTCACTCCTATAAATTTAATTAAAAATATTGATCTCAATGTATTAATCCATGAAAATGACATCCCTCCCAATGTCCACAGCATAATTCCTGGAAACTGTGAATATGTTACCTTACATGACAAAAGGGACATGAATATATCATTGATTAAGGATCAAGAATGGGAAATCCTGGATTATTTGGATAGGCTCAAAGTAATCTCAAAAACTCTTAAAAACTGGAAGAGGGAGGAAAAAAAAGAGTCAGAGAGAGACTTGAGGATGTTACACTGCTGGTTTTGAAAATGAATGAAGGGGCCATGAACAAAGGAATGAAGATGGCCTCTAGAAGTTGGACAAGGCAAGAGAACAGATTCTTCCCTAGGATTCAGAAGAAAAGCAGCCCCCTTGAGTCTTTGATTTTAGCTAAATAAGACAAATTTTGGACTTCTGACTGACAGAGGTATAGAATAGCTTCTGACCACTAGAGAATAAATGTGTTGTTTTCAGCCACTCTGTTTGTAGTCATTTGCTCCTGCAGCAACAGAAAGCGAATCCAATAGTCTATGACTTTGTCTTCATATCGCACCAGCAGAAACCCTGCCCTCTACTCCCTCTGCTCTGCCCAGCCCGCTCTCTCAGAGATCTCTGTGATCTGCCCATCGACCACCAGTGACTTCTTTGAGATGGTTTCAAAAGTGAGATTTTATTGTCTTTAGGGAAGGCTTTTCTTGGCAGCCCAAACTATTCAGACTTTGAACTTTGATATTTAAAATTATTACTCAGTTTATTAAAGTTATAAATGAAATAAACTCAACAGCAACAAATAAAACAATCGTCCTTCCTTTAGTTCTCAGGTTCACCTTACAAATCTTATTCTGTTTATCAGCTCAGCAAATTTTAACTATCACTTTTCAAGGGGCATTTGATTAGCATTTGAGAATAGTTACAAACTTAGTTAATTAAACTCACTTAGATATTTCAATCTTTATTTATAAATTTAATATATTTGATTTGTCTCATTAACACTAAAATGATTTATTTTAATGAACAAAATTTTCCAGGCTTTTAATGAACTCTTATGACTATAAAAACCCTACTAAACTTATTAATATAGTGAAATTTAATTTATCTTAATAGTAAGATGCCAACTAAAATTGCCAATATAAGTTAATTACTCAAGCATACCTTAAAAATCATTTTATACAACTTAAATATATAAAATTTTTGTCAGTTATACCTCAGTGAATCGTAAAAAGTAAAATAAGTCAATTATTCAATTACAACTATATTTTGCCAAACATTTTGAAAGAGACTTTCCAACCGATTGAAATAGCATAATAAAAAGAGATTTTGGCCAAAACACCAACTAGATTCTTGTTACTGATACTGATGGAATATATGACTGTGATTTAGAGGCCATAACTGAGGTCTTAAAACAACTGCCTCTTCCTTAAATTTATAGTTATCAACTCGAAGAGTCCATTTTGAGTTGTTTTTCTTTTTCCCATCTTGGTATAATCACTCACAAATTCCTTCATTTTTTATCATGTCTTTGACCTGGTTTTTACAACTGTTTTTTACTTTTTCTTTAAAAACTCTAATAGTTCTTGCATTAGAAAAAATTCTCTGTTTAAATCACTTTGGACAATGCTATTGTCTCTTTCTCTCTCTGGGAGATTTTTAATCCAGATTAGGATAGCAAAGCCTCTCAGAAATTCTAGAGTGAAGACATTATGTTATTGTGGTCTAACCCAGCATTTCCAAAATTAAATGAATGAGAACATCTATCCCCTTATTCCATTTATTAACACCTTACAGACTTGGGAAATGCTACTCAAATCTCTCTGTTGCTTTCCATTCTCATTACTCTCACTTGAACTTGGTCCCTCCTTATCTCCCACGTAGACTACTCTCTTTAAATCTTCTAAATAGAATCTCTGCTGCTTTTCTCTCTCATTTCAATCTATTCTTTAGACATTGCCAGGGTGATCTTTCCATAACACATTTATTTCTACACTTGAAATAGATCATAACACATTTCTAAATGTATCTCTGCTCCATCCTGGGAGCAGCAAGAGGAAAGGAGACAGTTACCTACAAAGGAATCCCCATAAGACTGTCAGCTGATTTCTCAAAGGAGACCTTGCAGGCAAGAAGGGGCTGGACAGAGGTGTTCCAAGTCATGAAAGGCAAGGACCTACATCCAAGAATACTCTATCCAGCAAAGATTTCATTTAGAATGGAAGGGCAGAGAAAGT